>JABUQX010090045.1:0-10000 GCA_015478945.1 Trachelipus rathkii | reverse complement strand
AGGAATAACAATTTTTCAGCATTTTCTTCTGTTAATCTCATCCTTTTCTCATTATAAATTAATTAAGCTCAGCTGAAAAGTTGCTCATTTGGTATACTACTAGATGGGCATAACAAATATCTTTTAGCTATCATCTTCAACTCTTTGAAGTTATTTTTGTTCTCTCTCCACCACATTTGAGGATTATCTTCAGGATTGATCCTTTTTTCTTTTTGAAATTTTGCTATTTCATCCAAAACACTTTCATTAAACTCTATTGCTGTATCATCACTACTTGATGCTAAATGAGCATTCATGGTTTCAAACAGAGCTTTTGCTCGGATGTTGAAGGTTGTGCGTTCTAGAGTATTCTTAAAAAGATAACTTCCTGACAACCGAAGTTTGCGGTTGCGAAGATCAGTGACAACCGCGGTTCCAGTTAGTGTACAACAAAAACAACTTGGCCGTTTGGCAAATTTTCGGTTGTCAAAATGTGCCCGTTGCTTCGCATTGGGGTTTGGTTATTCGATCCATCATATATATATATCATATATATATATTTATATATAATATACTAATATGGCTATCTTATATAGATATATATTATATATATATATATATATATATATATATATATATATATATATATATATATATATATAATTTTGACCAGGGGATTAAAATGTAAGGTTTCTAAGTATGCTGATGATACCAAAGTGGCTGCCTTAGTAGGAAATAGTGATGGATGTATAAAGATTCAAAATTATCTTGATAAACTTCTTGGGTGGGCAGCAGACCTGAAAACTCTAGAATTGTTCAAGTACATGTACTCTAGAATTGTTCAAGGTACAAGTACAGAGATTTTCAGATGTTCAGCAGATTTTTTTTTTAGATAACTAGCAATAATAAATATATTTTGTTATTTGAAAGTACAAAAACTTTTAACAATGTTCAAAAGAGGACTAAGTAGCAAAGAAATTTCAGAATTTTTACATGTAGAAATTTCATCAGAGAAAAAGAAGAGATTAGAAATGAAGGGGATAGAAAAAAACCATCATCAATCAATCAAATTTCAGAATTTTTGAATGTAGAAATTTCACCAGAGAAAAAAAAGAAAAAAAAATCAGAAATGAAGAGGATAGAAAAGAAGAATCATCAATTGATGATGCTGACGAAGATCCAACATACAATCCATCCTTGAAAGTACACAAAAAACAGTGCATGAGAACACCAAATGGGGATAAGGGACAAATGAAAGAAAGTAAGAAAGCAGAACAAGAAAATCTTAAGAAAAAAAAACACAAATGGTCCAAAGTACCAAGAAAAAAAGAAGTAGGTCAAAGAGAGAGAATAGTAAATTTAGAATATGAAAGTTTAGATTAAGATGACGATGAGTGATATAAAATTTGAAGGATTTGATCATAACGATGAACATATGTCAATGTGGAACTGCAATGAGCCTAAGATATTATGTGACTTGAAGAGGAAATTCAAGAAGATGAAGAAATGCCTTGCTCCATCTCCACTGACCCATATAATTGGGAGGAATATTCTACAAATAGACAAGCATATTTTATACCTTTGATAAAAATGTGAATTGAAAGATCCTATTAGACGAAAGATAAATATCATGCCAAAAGATACTTTCTTCTTCATTGCAGAAGATTTATTGAAGATGACTGTAGAACAGACAAATATTTATGGTGATGCACTGTCTCAAAATATTGTAATTAGGGTAAATGTTAGAATAAAGTGCAAACATACAATTGTAGAAGAACTAAAGTTCCTTAGCTTAGTATTATGGATGGGACTTTTTCTTTTGGGTAAAATTCAATCATTGGAGTAAAAACCCAGTATATAATAACTTTGTAGCTTCAAAGACTCAGCAGAAATAGGTTCAAACTATTACAAAGGTGTTTACATTTTGCTGGCAATTCTGTCAATTCTATCAACAGTTAAAATAACAGATTAGCAAAAATAGGACCACTTACCGCTCTGTTCATGCAGTCATTTCAAAAGATTTTGCTATCAGGAGAGGATGTAGTGATTGACAAAATGCTTGTTCCTTGGATTGAAGACTAGTTTTCTGGCAGTACATTCCAAACAAAGCCTAAAAATATGGGATAAAAAACTTTTAAGCTGTGCACAAAAACAGGCCACACATATAGCTTTGAAGTTTATACAGGCAAGTCGGAAACTGGGCATAGGGAAAAGAATTTGGCACAAAACATCTGCTTGAAGTTAATGGAAGGCCTTCTCAACAAGGGCCGAACCCTATATATGGACAATTTTTATACTACACACAGTCTTGCAGCTGAGTTCCTAAGGAAAAACACTCGTAGTTGGGACTGTCAGAGCTCATAGGAAAATCTTTCCCCAAGGATGTTACCAATGCAAAACTAAAAAAGGGTGAGATAGTTTCAAAGCAGATACAAATGGAATAGTGATATTGAAATGGAAAGACAAATATGATGTTTACCTTATGTCTACAAATCATGAACCTTCCTTCATAGCAGTGGAGGAAGATTGTCTGGATGATCCAAATGATACAATTGTTGAAGATCCGGATCAAGCTGGACCATCAACAAGAATATGAAAGAAAACGAAGGCAAAGAAACCCATAGGGTTCATTGCTTATAACAAAGATAAAGCTGGAATAGACCTATCAGATCAGCTTTCACCATATCCCACAGCCCTAAGGAAAGGAATTAAGTGGTACAGAAAATTGACTATGGAGCTGTTACCAGGTATGTAAAGCTTAAGTAGTTTATGAAACAATCAATAAAAAAAGAAAATTAAAATCAGATTAGAGAGGAGTTGGCATCTCAGTTACTGGGACTTGATATGGTAATTGGAAAAAGAACAAATAATGAAAGTCATAGACTAGTAAGGGAAGAGGCAAGAAAATATTGCGTCTTGTTGCAATGACCAAGGTAAAGAAATTGCAATAAAAAGACACCTAGAATATTCACTCACTTCAATCATTGTGAAGGCCAAGACCCTATGAGCCTTGAATATTTTTTCCCCTTTATAATTGCAAAAGAATTTAGTAATTGATAATTTTTTTCCATAACAAAAGGAAGTATTCATTTATATATTCTAATTTTTCTTTAAAAAAAGAAAGAAAAAAAAAGTCTCTGAAAACCACTGGCTCCACGTTCTGAGACCTGGGTAATGCTAAAAGTTGGTTATAATAATTTTTCCTATATAGTTTAGTAGGTATCAAATTTTGTTTTTCGTCTTAAAATTACTACTCACAAAATCATATGTAAAATCAGAAAAAATCAACATAGAGCCTAGCTATTTATGCCAAAATGTTCACCAGGGGCCATACTATATGAATAACATGTAAAATTGCCTTTATTGGGAACCAGATTTGGTCTACATGAATTCAACAGAAATATAGCTGCGAACCAAAATTGGATGACATGGCCTGTAGCAAAATTTCACTGCCCTCCAAATTTGGTGGACATTGCAGTCAATGTGTGATATAGCCTATATATTTAGGTTGGGCTGAAAAAAGAAACTTTAAAAAAATAAATTTCCACCCGTCTTAGTACATTGCTTTTGATGTAAAAAACGCAATTATGAAGAAAAATTCAGTGGTTACTAATTTTCGTCAACCCACTTGATTTTATGTTCAAGACATTCAAAATTATGGAATTTGCTCTCGTTATAAATACAAAAATGACTAACTTTTTTACTAAATGCATTACAAATAAAATTTTTATATTAAAAGCATGCAAATTGAATTTTATACAATTTTTGTGGTATAACATTTTTTCATAAAATTTATATTTTTAAATTTATTTAATAATATATATAATTAAATGGTAATAATTCAATAACAAGTAGCCATCCAATCTTGGAAAACTGGGACAAAAAGGAAGTAAAACTTTTTTTTTTTAATTAAATGGTAATAATTTATAAGGAATCAGAATTTGAAGTGGAGAATATGGAAAAGAAAATGAAAATAGTAAGGCAAATCAACCCTGATTTTACTGAAGGTTGAGTTGATACGCTTATCGATAAATTTGGAAAGAGATTAAGAACTCCTTCCCACACTTCCTCCACACAACAACATTAAATATTAAATAAAAATGAATAAGAACTATAGGTATATATTCCTACCTTTAAATCCTTATTTCTGTAGCTGAGTCAATTGTAAAGACTAAGACAAATATCTCTTTCATGATGTCTGAAAAGCTTTGTCTAACAGCTGGGTGAAGGAGAGGGCTCAATGAGCACCATCAGAATTGTAGTCTATGATATTGGTCTTCCAATTATGCAAAGAAGATGGTTATTTCAGAAGGGGGGAAATGAAAAAGTAGAAAACTACTATTATTTATTAGTTAATTAAGAAAATGTGTGAGAAGTGGGATAATTCTCAAATGAGTGTCGGGGAATAGTCACTGAAAGATCTTCCAACTATGAATGTCTCCGATGAATAGTAGTTCGAGTTGAATAAGAAAAAGCCATAAATCTTAGTATGAAAACATTGAGAAGTGCTGAACAGGGTCAGTAAGTATGTGTGATTTCAGAGAAAGATGCATCTATTCTAATGCCTTAACTTTTCAATCTCCAATGTGTGTTTCAAAATTCATGTTCTAAATTCATGTTCTAAAAGAAGGCAATGGACATGCCCCAAGATGAGAAATGATTTCTAAAGCAGAACTTTAGCCCCAAGATAGCAATATTTTCTAAACCCAAGAATAGCAAATCTTTGCCCAAAGGATGGCACCTAAAGAATAAGGGAGAAGATCTCATGAGATGTCATATTCTTGGCATTATAATTGACGATGAAAACTATTATTTTATATTCTTACCCTTTATAGCTTGGCTGTTCTAAAAGGGTACACACTGGGTTTTTCCTAAAGATGATTATCTGAGAGAACTTCACAAGATCTGAAATGTTGAATCCTTTTAGCCGTAAAGGATATATGCCTTAGGACATTTATCTTAAGCATTAATTCATGAATGAAAGAGATCTGAATTGGTTATTTATTTATGCTTACGTGTAAATAAAAAATTGGACATAGTAGTAATGTTTACATGATTATAAAATTGAAAAAGAAGAGAGGGTTCGTGACCAGATATTTAACAATTTAAATAGATGAGAATTAAAACATCCACCAAAATACAAGTGTGGCAATAAATAAATAATAAATAACACATTTAATTTATTAAACAGTGATAATCCATTCTATAGGAATCTATGGTACTGTATTAAACCAAAAATCAAAATAATTAAAGAACAATAATGGAGCCATCCCAAATAGTGATGGATACTCTCCATTATAAATATTTGTAGTATTAGTTGGTTATGATCATAGAGGTGTAAGAATTCAACTTAAATGTTATCTAAAAATTAGAATTTGAAGTATCTTTTTGAAACAAAAATTTTCATCAATTTCCTAGTTCTAACTTTATTCTTAAAGAGTCCATCTCTACAATCATGACCAACTACTGCTGAAGAGCCTCTGTAATCAGTTTTATGTCTTTCTACATTCTGACAATGGCACTCATGTCCTAATTCTAATGGATTTTGAATAAAATTTTAAATATTATTTCCACTTAGTCCTCTTAAAATGGGTGGTATTGTTTGCCATTGTAGAATTGGTGTCATTTTATGATAACATGATGCCTTGAAGTTAATGTTGGGCTTCAAAAATATTCTCACATCTTTTTTCATATATGGGTATTCACTTTCATTATCACAGGTTTCATTTTCATCATCACTTTTAACTATTCCTTCTGCCAAATCATCATCTTCATATTCAAAGCTTGGTATAATTCCTTTCATATACAAAATTTTATTGACAGCTCTCCTTCGAACCTGTTCATTCTCATCAGTCAACATTGCAATTAAAATATTTTCCCCATGAGCAAAGTAACTGTCGTTATCTAAAGATTTATAGCAAGTGTCCTTTATAGAAATTTTTGGAAATTTATTGTTTTGAATTGAGTAAAATAAGTTTTTAGTTTTTTGCTCCATCAGTAAAGTTTTTAATAATTTTTATATGAAACCAGCTAAGAACGTAAACAGTTACTACGAATTCTGCAATAAGTTTTAAAATCTTGGTGGCTTTTAAAACTGAGACATAGAAACAGATAATTCTACAAGCCAGTGTAAGCCAATGGGAATGATATAATGGGCCAACTTCTAGCAATGCTAGATCATTATCTACATCACCAGTAGTCATACCCCAGCATATGCGATATGCATAGTTTTGATCAGTAGACAAGTTATCTACAGTTTGATTGTCCAACATGACAAATCCAGCATATGGTATGAGCTTAAACTTAACTTCCCACTCAGATACCTTTCCATTCAATTTTGAGCCTATGGGTCCAGAAAATTTTATCAGGCTGTTTTCGTTGTACCGATTCTAGTTTCATGAAAAACGTGTCTTAAATAAACTCATTGAGATGCTGCAAAAGGCAAATTATCCCATTGCAATGGTTCACCAAGAAACAATTCTAAGTATCTAATTTGAGCCATGTAAATGACCTGAATTCACATTTGTTTGCCTTACTTAAAACCAAAATTTTTTTTTAGCAATTTGCCTTTAACCTGCATGAAATTTCACCATGAGTTATATCAATTCCTTTACTGCTCTTTGGCATTAGGTGATTGAGGAAAAGCCATCTGAAATAAAATTTGATCGAGATTTGAAACAATGGTCATTGTTACATTTTTTCAAAGTAGTTTAACATTTACTAATTTATATTGATATACTTTCATATGTAACACATAAGGCTTACTTAAGGAATCAAGATTATGATCAAATTTTTTTAAATTACCAAGTACACCAGTGCTAACGTAATGTTCTTCCAGTATTGTAGAATAAGATGTGTATCGCTGTTATCATTATGTTCAATATTTTGAAGAGTTGCGTCTTTTCTGCCATCAAAAAACACTGCATTCCAGTTATATTTTTGAATATGATTTCTTCTTCTTTCTGTCATTCTGATCTCAATTTATTTTTTTCTCTTCTTAATTTATTTCTTTAAAGTTAAAATAATTCGTATATAAATTAGGCACAGGAAAAACTAATGTTAATAATTGGAAATTGATAATTTAAATATTAATTTATAAAAAACTTATTTGAAAACTTTTAGTACTTACTTTATCAGATAACATATTTGCATCTTTATCACTGGTTTGATTCCAAAATCTCCCAATGCAGCCAGAAGCAACAGCTGCCCCAACTCTATCACTTATTTGGTACCTGAAAAATATTTATTATATATTATACTCAATTAATTTAGTTGTAATAGTTGCAAGTTACAAAAAGTTATTAACGAGTGAATATTGTTTAAAATACTTTATACATACAAACTACACTTTTAAACTTCAATTTACCTGTCACAAAATTCAGCTAATATTTGTAGTTTTGTTTTATTTTGTTCACTTGTATCATCTCCAATGTAATCAGGATCTGGATCATTATCACTTGATAATGTTTCACTCGTTGCAGCATCAGATTACTTTGTTTCTTCTTCATGTTCTTGAAAAGAGCAACTTGGTTTTGACTTTATCAAATTTTTGAACCTTACTTGCTCTCTCATTTTCTTGAATGATGCTCTCTCATTTTCTTGAATGATTCTAGTTTTGAATTTTGCTTCAGAAGGTGTTACAGGGACTGGTTGCAAAGTGCAGTAGTCATATCTGTTTTTTGATTGTGAAATAGCCTATATTTAATTTCCTTAAAATTTGGATATTATGTTTTTATAACATATGAATTTATTTTTTCAGCTTTTACAAAATTTATGGCCTACCTATCAAAAAACATAAAAGCTTATAAAATTTAGAATGCAAAATAAAAAGGTAAAAGTTTATGAAATTTGTAAAGTAATATAGGTACCTCATAAAACTTATAATCCTCTCCTGCCATTTTCAACAAATACTTTTTTTCCATTATCGCCAGCTTTTTATGATCTTGATATATATCAAATAGTTTGTTTGAAGTATCTATAATCTTTAATTCGTCCAATTTAAATTTGGGACCTCATTTTTTCTTATCATAATTCACAAGTCTATAAAATTGTTTTATATGATTATTTAATCTCTTTTGAATAGCTGGTGAATATATAGAATAAACATTGTATTTTACCCATAAATAATTTTTCAGTTAATTCCCTTAAAACTTAAAACACTTTCTTTTGGTAATCTTCAAAATAGAGGCATCTCTCAATTACTTGCCTTAAGGTTGGAAGTCTTCCTGGTGGAAATTCTTTTGACAGCTTATAACATTCATCAATAAGATATTTATTTGTAGATTTTCTTGTAGTCGTAGCTCAAAATTTATGTATTTACTAAGAATAACTAGGTATATAAATAGATAAGTAGGTATTAGGTAAGTAACATTTCTGAAAATTTTGATAATGTAATAAAATTGAAAAAAAATAAAGATTTCTGTAAATAACTTTTAAAATAAAAGTTCTATGAAAAAGTGTGAACATTCAATAATCTTAAAATTAAATTCTGCATCCTTTTGGTTGTAAAAATTTTATTTGAAGCATGATTAGAACAAAAGTTATGGTCATTTTCTACATTCGTATAACAAAATTTCAGATTTTTTGAATACTGAGACTTAACATGGGGTGGGTCGACTAAAAATGGTGACCACAAATTTTTTTCTTCATAAATGTTGTTTTTACATCAAAATCCAGGTACTAGGCTGAGTGGTTTTTTGTTTGTGGATTTTCAGCCCACCGTAATATATAATATATATAATATATATATATATATATATATATATAATATATATATATATATATATATATATATATAATATATATAATATATATATATATATATTATATATATATATATATATATATATATATATTATATATTATATATATATATATATATATATATATATATATATATATATATTATATATATATATATATATATATATATATATATATTTATATATAAAAACTAGTTATATATATATATATATATATATATATATATATATATATATATATATATATATAATATATATAAAAATATAAAAAATAATTTGTATATATATATGCAATTTATAATATAATATATATATAGATATACTATACTGATATATATATTAATGTGACATACTTTATATTTGTAAATGGAAACTGTTTGAGGTACATACTGAATATAAGAAATAATATCAATACATAGGAAAATGATTAAAAATATATATATATATATATATTATATATAGTATATATATATATATATATAATATATATATATAATATATTATATATATATATATATATATATATATATATCAATATATATAATATATATATATAATATATTATATATATATATAATATATAGTAATATATATATATATATATATATATATATTATATATATATATATATATATATATATATATATATATAGGCAAGTTAAAAATGTCAAAAGTACTTGCAAGTACTTGCAATTTTTCAAGTACAAAAGTTGCAAGTAAAGTACACTGGGTTTTAGATACTGCAAGTACAAGTACTCCAAAAAATGTACTTAAGTATGAGTACAAGTACTTGTACTTGAACACAAGGCTGGTGGGCAGATAAGTGCCAGGTGAATTTTAATAGTAAAAAGTGTAAGCCTCTTCATTTAGGTTACTCAAATAAAAGATAGAACTACAATATGAATGGGAATTGGCTCGAGTCTGACCCTAAAAAAAGATTTGGGTATCATACTATCATTATAAGCAGAAATCTGAAAGTGGATAATCAGTATTTGGATACCAGGAATAAAACTAATAAGATGCTAGGTATAATAAATCGCAATTTTGTTTACAAGAGCAAGGAAGTTATAAGCAAACTGTATAATAGCTATATGTAAGGCCAGTATCAAAGAATTATGAACAAGTTTGGGCCCTTATCTAAGGAAAGCCATGCTGGAGAGTGCAACTAGAGCAACAAGGATGATTTCTGGTTTTGCATGTAAGAATTATGAGGAGAGGCTGAAGGAGTTATGCTTTCTGTAGAAGGGCAATTTCTTAGA
>JABUQX010090044.1:0-22613 GCA_015478945.1 Trachelipus rathkii | reverse complement strand
CAGAAACTTTTGAACCAGGAAGCCAGTTACTCTGATTGTACTTTTATTCAAAAGAACGTGTTCCAATTAAGAGGAACAGGATGGTCTGAATGTCCTACGAATGGTTCTTTTATACTCATAATAGGCACAGTAAGATGGGTCAAATTGAGGGATGATTTATTTTGAAAAAAGGACAATAGTAACCAAATTTTAACTCCAGTAACTTTTGAACCAGAAAGCCAGTAACTCTGATTATACTTTTATTTAAAAGAACGTTTCCCAATTAAGAGGAACAGGGTGTCTGAATGTTCCTACGAATGGTTCTTTTATACCCATAATAGGTCAGTTGTAAGATGGGTCCAATTGAGGGATTGATTTATGCCAAAAGACAATAGTAACCAAATTTAAACTCTAGTAACCTTTGTTAACCTGGTAGCCAGAACTCTGATTATACTTTTATTCAAAAGAAACGTGTCCAAATCAAGAGGAACAGGAGTTGTCTGAATGTCTTACGGAAATGGTTCTTTTATTACTCATAATAGGGTCAGTAAGATGGGTCAAATGAGTGATTGATTTATAATTTTGACTACAGTAACTAAATTGTAACTTAGAACTTTTGAACAGGAAAGCCAGTAACTCTGATTTACTTTTATCAAAAAGAACTTGTTTCCAGAGTAAGAAGAAACAGGATGTGTCTGAAAGCTTACGAATAGTTCTTTCATACTTCATAATAGGTCAGTAAGATGGGTCAAAATTAGGGATTGATTTATGCCAAAAAGACAATAGCAACCAAATTTTAACTCCAGTAACTTTTGAACCAGGAAGCCAGGAACTCTGATTATACTTGTATTCAAAAGAACGTGTCCAAATTAAGGGGAACAGGATGTCTGAATGTCGTTACGAATGGTTCTTTCATACTCATAATAGGTCAGTAAGATGGGTCAAAATGAGGGATTGATTTATGCCAAAAAGACAATAGTAACCAAATTATAACTCCAGTAACTTTTGAACCAGGAAGCCAGTAACTCTGATTATACTTTATTCAAAAGAACGTGTCCAAAAGAGGAACAGATGTCTGAATGTCTTACGACAATGGTTCTTTTATACTCATAATAGCTTAGGTTCTCAGTAAGTGGGTCTAAATATTGTAGCGTGATTGATTTATGCTGGAGGATTTGACTACGTTAGTTAATCTAAATTGTAACTCTAGTAACTTTGTATCTACGGGGTTACTCTGATTATATTATTATTCAAAAGAACGTGTCCAATTAAGGACGACAGGATCATGTCTGAAAGTCCTTACGATGGTGACTTCATACTCATAATTAGGTACAGTAAGATGGGTCAATGAGGGAATTATTTATGCTAAAAAAGACATCATGCAACCAAATTTTAACTCCAGTAACTTTTGAACCAGGAAGCCAGTTACTCTCTGATTGTACTTTTATTCAAAAGAACGTGTTCCAATTAAGAGGAACAGAATGTCTGAATGTCTTACGACACTCGTTCTTTTATACTATAATAGGTCAGTAAAGATGGGTGCGAAATTTGGAGGGACTTGATTATTTATCCCAAAAAGGACAATAGTAACCAAATTTTAACTCCAAGTAACTTTTGAACCAGGAAGCCATAATAACTCTGATTATACTTTTATTTAAAAGAACGTGTTCCAATTAAGAGAACAGGATGTCTGAAAGCTTACGAATGGTTCTTTCATATTCATAATAGGTCAGTAAGATGGGGTTCAAATGTTCGTAGAACGATATTCAAGACACATTCGCCGAAATTAATTTAAATTTAATTTAATTAATTTTATTCTTATTTAATTTACTTTTTATTTATTAATTATTTATCAATTACATTATATATATATATATATATATCTTATATATAATATTATATATAATAAACTATATATAATACTATTATATATAGTATATAATATATATATATATATGTACCCGACTCGTTACGTTACATGGTATAAAATTTATAAAGGATATTATGTAAGTGCTACCCAGATTTCTGGTGCACAGCTGTAAGAAAAGTTTGCTACCAAAAAAAGTTCCTGTTGCCGAAATAGACTGTTTCTTATTTATTTTTGTATTAGTGTCTAAGGTCACCGAAGTGCCGCTGTAACCAACGGCATGCCATGGGTGATAGAAGCCACGATTAGAAAATAGACCCGGCGGCGAGGCTAACAGCTTTCTCTCTCTCGGGATTAATAATTTGTAGAGTTATCAAAGACACATTTAAAAAATAATTGGTATTGTAGGAATAAATATTTCTTCTTTTTTGAAGAAAGGAACAAAAAACACTTAACTTGTGTTCTTGTAAAATAATCATTAGAAGTTAATTAATAAAGAAATAACTCAAGAAGCGTTTCGCTATATTCCAAAACTATTTTATTGTTGCTATATCAAAGCGATCTCTTTAATAGGGGCCATTAAAATTATAAAGATCCGCTCTTTGACTCATTAACTTGCCAGTTATCAGTAACAAAAAATTTTCTCCCCCTTTTCTGATCTAGGGGGGCACATAACAAAAAAAAAAAAAGTCGTGATTGTGAAAGTGAAAAAAGATGCCAATAAAACAAATATAGTGCTAAGGGAAGTGACCATATACTGTGAAAAATTTTTTTGGTAACAAAATAAAGTCTTAGTTTGCATTGGTACATAGCTCTCATTAAACTTTATTACATAAACGATTAGCGTGAAAGAACCCCGGTTATTTTAAAAGGCGCTAGTCTTGTGAAAAAGAGCTCTTTTTCTTTCAAATAATATCACCGGCAGGAAAAAGAAAAAAAAAAAAAAAGGAAAAAAAAAAAAAGAAACGGGTAGAAGAGAATATTAAGATTGCCTGCCATAAAAAAGATGTCTCCTCGATTTTAAGACCGGGATGAAGGTAGGGAAAGGCTTTAAGTACTCCTCAGGTAAAAGCGCTGCATTCCCCAACCTCATCACCCAAATCTCCAATTCGAAGAGAAGGAAAATTCAAATTCGAACTACGTAATGAGGAGATTGGAAGGAAGTCAGGGACTTACATACCCCGCTCACCGAGCAAGATCTGTACACCCCACAGCTCATCCCACGCCTACGATGGTGGGGGATCTCCAACAGAACAGTTCTACCTATTGGCGCCATTCGCAAAGTTTAGATTGAGAAATATGATGATACGCGGCTTCACACGACGATTACCGTTTTTCAAACTTAATGGAGTGGATGATCCAAAAGAACGAGTGAGAATATTAGCTTCCGTCCTCCCCATGATATTGTAGGGGCCATCAAATTTCCATTGTGGGGAGATTGCTTTCAAAAGTTAATTTCCTCGATCGAGGAAGCGTACGCTCCCAAATTGAGAAAGTCAACATTAGCGTGAAATTTCAAAAAAGGAAGAAAAAAAGAAAACTTCCTTCAGTTTATTTGGCAAGAGTCCGTGATGTTTATGGGAAGAATAGGATTTGATCTCTGCTTGCGGAAAACAGTGCTCCTTTTGTTCTGAATTGTTTATTAATGAGCTTCCATCTCGCATACAGGAAAGTTTAATGAGCTGGCGGACGTTAGCAGTCTTGAAAAAATTACAAAGGTAGCAGATAACTTATATAAGAACTTTTATAGGAATGACTACAAAACCCCCCACGAGAGAAGGGGGAGAGAATATTGGGGGGCCGTGAATCATCTTCAAGGAGAACAGTTCCCAACACACGAGAGAGGCTCATATGGAGAGAGTCGAAATACAAACAAACAACAACGAGTCTCAAGTTTCAGAAGAGGCTAAAGTAAACAAAGAGTTCTTTCGAGAGATGAAAGGGCTTCTCAAGTCTCTCACCAAAGTCGCAGGACAGCTGAGTGAGGCCGCGGCTAAACCGACTCGTACAGAAGAACAACCTTCATTTCAAAATAGAAGAAATGCTCCTAGAGATCGTAAACAAGGCAACACTGTAAATGCTGAGTTGCTCGGCGAGTTATGTAAACCACACTCCAGATTTCTCCATAGAAGTTACACCTGTCATTCGGAATTTTGTCCTATGTATTCTTTGGTATTCCCGCCCAAATGGAGAAAGTCAGCAAGTCCATGAGTCACATCCCCAAAGAAGGCAGGGAAACGCTTCAGATCCCCCCGCGAACAGGAGTTAGGGGGGGAGGGAATATTTTAGATAAAAATTATCGTAATTTTTAATTCGGGAATTTTGCCGTAAGTAAATAATTTTGCATTGCGTCATACTTAGTAGGTTAATAATAATTCATAATAATAATAATATGAATAATAATAGGTATGTTTGGTATTCTAATGGGTATAATAATAATAATAATAATAATAATAATAGTAATAATAATACTGTAGCTTTGAGTAATTTTAAGAGTAACGCGAGCAAGGTGTCCACTTGGCATGACAAGAAGCGTAATCCTTTCTTACAAACGAAAGCTCTGAGTATCGCGAATCTGATGAGAGTAATCGATTGCAAACCCATACGATACCCATCTCGCCCTCTACCGGGCTCACACAGAATATGTTAATACGGATGCTCCGACTGGAAGAAAGTTCCGGTCGATAAAAATATGTCTGTATTAAATAAATGTAAGAGATTATAAACTTAATACTATTATGGATAAGATATCAAAAAGAGTCTTCATTTTAGATAGTGGTAGTGAGATTAATTTACTGCCTATGGATGGAGACCAGAATGTATCGATTATTGGTCAAATTAAAGCAGCAAATGATACCGTAATTGACATATACTCGCGCGGAATTGTTACAATTGATTTTGGGTTAAAAGAGGAACTTATGATGTAGAATTTTCCTAACTACTAAAATTGCCCATTTGTATATTAGGAATGCCGTTTTAAAAAAATTTTTCGTTTAATATTAATTTGAGACAGATCGTTAACTGATACTCCAGAGCAAAGAATGTATAAATTTGTGATAAAACAATTTGTAGAGATAAAGGCTTTTTATTCATACTCTCTCTCAATTTTCTTCTTTCTTTTGATTCATAGCGACTTTTTAGTACTCATATACCTTCCTGGAATTATTATTATTAAACATTTATTTATAAATGCATATTTGCCGGAAATTTTTAATATGCGGGAGAAGCAACTTAGAGCTTGGGACGACCTGTTCAGAGAATTTGGCGGAGAGGGGGGAACCGCTGAGTCGAAACTTAAGCACATTAGAAATGGGGGGGGGGCTACTTGAGCTTTACGTTTGGGGAGAGGAGACGAGGCATATCCCAACTGCTATCTATGAAGGAATTAGCTTCACTCTTTCCTTATAAAACTAATATAAGGGAGCTTCCCAAAAAAAAAAAAATGGGGAAAAAAAAAAAAACCCCTTCTTTTTTTTTCCCCTCCCGGCGGGGGGTTATTTCCGAGTTTATCCCTCAACAAACTATTCGAATCAAACCAAAAGAGGAGCCTATTAAATTTAGTAAAGCGAAAGTTTTAAAGAGGGCACCATCGCAATGGAGTTTCCCCATTAGTGTGTTAGGAAAAATTGATGGCCGGAGGGTACGAAATCGTGTGTGAATTTTTAGAAAACTTAATTCCTTGGCGAAAAATGATGTTTTTGCTATGCCGAATATAAATATATATTTTAGTGTTTCATTCATGGAACAAAGGTATTAAGTAAGCTTGACGTCACGAACGCGTACTAATAACCAGGGTTAAGTACTTATATCAACATTATTTATAATATCCATTTCATCATCTAATTTTCTTTAGACAATTACGATGGGATTTAAAAAATTCGGAGCCTTCATGTTTCATGAGAATTTTTAACTATATTAACTTCAAGGCATTTCCCGGTGTACACGTTTATTTAGACGATATTTTAATTGCAATCAATACCGTAGAAGAAGCTAGTGTTAGTATTAAACAAGCATGTTGAAAGATTGCAATTATTTTAACAATTTGTTTAATAAAAAAAAAAAAGCGAATTTTGGGGTAAAAGCATTGAATTATTTGGGTTTTGAAGCTTTGACGGAGTAAAGCAGGCTCGCTTGCGCATTATACATGAACAAAAGTTCAAGGGAAATAATTAAATGCTCCTCCGCCGGTAACCATAAAGAAGTACGTTAGCGTTTGTTGGCAGACAGAAATTTCCTTTGTGAGTTTTACCGTCAAAATGTATACCCGTGTTTTTACAAATCTAACATTGCCTTTGATATATTTATTTAAAGCGGAAAAATAGCCTAACTATAAGAAAATCACGTTGGTTCTCCCGAGGCTGAGAAGTGCTTTTGAGATATTAAAAACAAGACGTATTTGTCACGGCCTCACGGGACTTCAGGTTCCCTGCAGTTCCGGTAATGCTCTCACTCTACAAAAGTGTAACATTTATGCGAAAATAAAAGCTTTTAATTACATATTCGATTGGAAATTTTTAATCTGACTTATTTGAGACTTAATTGCAGGTCGTTTAAAATTACAGAAAAAAAGAAATTTCGAAGGTATAGCGTTTTATTGGGCAGTTAACGAAAATTATCAAAAAAGTGATGGGTCAATTTTAGCGTGAAAGCATGTACGTATCTGTACGTGTTCACGGGCTTTTTATATAAATGTGAAAATTTACAATTGTACAAAAACATTTAAAATTGCTAGGAATTGAGGAACATCGCTATTTTGATAGTACTCTTTTAGAGTATCACGATGGACGTTGAATTACGCGAAAAATCAAAAATGCGTTATTAAAAATATTTACTTGCGGAATAATATTGCCCGGATGAGGATGAGTGAAGGTAGGAGAAGAGCAGGTTACAAATATACGGTAGTCTGTGAACTCCGCCACCGATTCACACGAGCAGCTTCAATGAGCAAATTTCGCGTCATGAGAATTACTAAAGCGACGACGTATGGTGCTATCAACTTTGGTAATGTAATGAAACGCGGGCCGATCGATTTTTCTCTCGGTTAAAAATGAAGGCTGCAGCCGCACTGAAGTCGGCCAAAAAATTGGAAATTTCACCAAAATAAAATTTAGTAACCACGTTTGATAAAAAAGCATACTCCAAAAAAATAAAAAATTATTCTCAGGGCATTTCAAAAGATTTGCGACTTTTGAAGAAATTAGACAGCACCAACAGTCAGATAAATACCTTAATGAATTGATGACGAAGAGAGAGAAAAAATTACTTTGAAGTTAATAAAACAGAAATTATTTTATAACAAAAAGAGATAGAATTAGTGGTCGATGTCTCTTTAAATACTACTCGCGTCGTTTTTGTGCACTGTAAAGAGTGGTGCAGAAACGTAATCAGCGACTATCCAATAAAGACCAGTGGGGTGTGATTTAAAACCCTCAACACTTAAGCAATAAAAAAATGAGTTTTTGTGTTCCTAGGCGACATGCATAAGAAGAAAAACAGTTGATCCGCACGTGACTCAGCATGTCAAAAAAAAAACATAGTACCGCGCATTTGGACTACTGCGTTTTTAAAGAAGTAACAAAGAAGTTTCAAGCCGTTCATGTGGATATCCTTAAGTTACCTAATGCGAGAGGATACAAATACCTACTTACCTTAATTGACCGCTACAGTAAGTACTGGTTCGCTGTGCCTCTTAAAGAAATAAATTCGGGAGAAATATTGAATGCTTTCATTCACGAGCTATTTCCATTCTGTGGAATTCCTCCCTAATTAATTTCGGATTTAGGTGAGATTCAACATGTCGTCTAGTTTGGATGGAAGTTTTGATTATGGCGTGTGGAATGAGTCGCACCGGATACGTGTTATCTCGAGAGACCTAGATGTAATGGGTGTCCCTTCGCTGGATTATTAATCACTTAGTGAATTTGCATGGCTTGTCTGAATGATGTAGGTTGGGTAGCTCCACTCTAGATGAATTGACAATGTATTTTCCTATATTGGTGAATATGAAACTCATGTGAATATTTTTGAAAAATATTTGTGAATATGTATACAAATGTATCTCCTTAATATGTGAATGCAAATAATTTTTCTTAATGTTCATGAATGCAAATAGAGTATATATTGCATATTGCTTGTTATGTGCCTTTATTATACTAGGTATAAGCGAAATACTCAGATGGTATAAAATATCGACACGTCTTCTGTGCCTAAATTGGTACATTGATGGGCAAAATTTGTCGTGGTGTGGCAGACACAGTTTTTATGTCGGCAAACTAGCTCCCCGCTATGTCTGTCGGCCGGTTTAAAGCTTATAAAAGTTAGATAGAACTTAGTACTTACTTATACGAACAAAAAATGGGAAACCTCATATTATGAATAAGTTTAAGAAAGACTTTCGCAATTCTGTGGGTGATTTTGTTGTGATATTTGTGATATAACTTAGTGAGTAGTTTAGAAAGAAGTATAAAAATCACTTAAAGAAAAAAAAAAGAAAAAAAAAAGAGAAAAAAACACAAAAATAAAATAAAATTACTTAGGGTAATCCGGTTTTCTTTCAGATGGTAAAAATACGGTCTGTTCTTAAGAGGTAAAGGGTATGTTACATAGAAATATAATAGAGTTGTGCCATCAGTAGAGAGTGCATTAGTTTTGTATTTATTGAAATATTTGGGTATTTGTGTTACCTCTAACGGTACGTGAGTGCCAGTCTGTCTCTCGTGATATAGACGTTTTTTTAAAAATTGTCTAGAAGCATGGGGGTTGTTAATGCAGGGCAACCTTTTGAAGGATAACCATTGTATGGGCGTGTTACTTCGCGTTACTCTGTTATTCACTGGTGTATAATAATTTATAAGAGTGGATGTATTGTAGAGTCTATCCAGATTGCTGAGTTGCACAGCTGTAAGTGAAAGAGTTTGGTACAGAGAGATAAGTTGGCCCTGTTGCGGATTAATAACTGTTGTGCTTGTTATGTATTTTTGTGGTGTGTATTGAGTGTCAATCGTCACCGAGTGCCGCGGTGTTAACTCAGACGTGCCATGCCATTGGTAATAGACCCATGTTTAGATAAAATAGACCCGGGCGGATCGCTAATCGGGCTTATGCGTCTCTCTCGGATTAATAATTGGTAGAGTTATCCAAGACACATTTTAAAGGTATAGTAATTGATATTGTAGGAATAAATATGTTCATTTTTGAAACAATGTTTATAATTAACATAAAATTGTTAGATTATAAAGATAAGTCATTTCGATAGTGTTATTGTATTATTAATATAGATAAGTAAACAACTTTACTGTTTTCCTTTGGCTATTCCAAAATCATTCTTCCACTTTTTCTATAAAAAATCACTTTGAATTATTTGCCAATTAATAGTTAGAATTTTCACTCTTCTTACAATAGTTTATCATTTATAGGTATAATTTATCTTAGCGAATGTATGAGTGTATATTTACACTGCCTTTGTAATTTTTTATTTATTTTTAGTTTATTTGTTTATTATTTTAGTTTTGATATTATTATTTTGCTTAATTTTTTAACTTGGTTAATTTTTATTTATTTATATATATTTGTTTTTGGAGTCCTGTTTTTTGTTTTAAATGTTTTTAATTATTCCTATCAAAATTTATATATCTCATATATAGTGAATATACCGTATATGTTGTGAGAGTTTAATTATCTATATATTATGTGTATAGAGTATAGGTATTGTTATATATCAGAGTATATACTATAGGTGTGTATATGTGTAGTGGAGTTATTATGGTTGGTAATAATTTTAGGGTGATTAATTGGTGTAATTATGAGTATTATAGTTGAGTAGGGTTTTGTTTTATTATGGTAAATTTGTATATCTAAATATCTTAGGGTTAAGATGAGATTCGATTGGTGATATTTTAACTTGTAATAATTACCTTGTAAAGAATTTGATAGAGTTTATCCTATATATTACAAAATAAAATAGGTTGAAAATTTTTCGGTAGTTCATCATTAACTTATAATTTTTTTGTTATGGTTTATTGTATGAGTATAATGTTATTTTTATTGTCTATAGAGTAATATACAGATAGCTATGAGTAACTATTGCCGTATGTGAGATATTAGGTATAGGTATAGGGTGATATGTTAGTCGGGGTTTTCATATTTTAATAATATTATGGTATTATATATGTTATAATAACTATTATATATTAGTATATAGATATTAGTATATGTCAGCTAATGATAAATTTTCTGATGTATAGTATGTAGGTAGTTAGTGATGATGATTAGTAAATGTGAGTTGAGATTGGTCCAGTGATTGGTGGTGCGTGTGTGGCGTGGAAGTATCGTGTGACTAGGTATTATGATAGGTATATTTTATATATATATTGAGAGGTATTTATATTGTAGTGACGGGTAATAGTCGGGTAGGTAGATGGTGTGAGTGATGACTAGTAGGTATATTAAGGTTGTAGATATACGTCCTTGTTGGAGATCATCTCCTCATGGAATATTCAGATCTACACTAGTATTTAGTAGTGAGTGTTAGTGAGTATTGTAGTGATATTATAGGTGATTATTTTATTTGGTATTATGTAGTAAGTCATAGTGATCATGTTACAATATATTTAATACCTTTAATATATTTTATTGTGGATAGTTTAGTTTGATCTTATTTTATTTTATTCGTCTTATCATATTGTCTATTATTTATTTGTATATTATTGTATAGTGTATTTTAATTTCTCAAGTGTGTTATTTATTATTTTATATTTTATTTATTTTACTTATTATGTAATTTTTTATTATTTGCTTTATGTAATGTTGGCTTGTTCTAGTGTATGGTCTTCCGTATTAATTTATGTATCATTGTCAGTCTCATTATAATTTCCACCTAGCTGGGCACTACCTTTCCTCACCCAAGCCGCAGCAAGTGCTCTTAAATGAAACTGGTCCTTAACAACTTTGACACTACACTCTACACTCTACACTTTACTCTTTTTTTTATCACTTTCAATTTTATCCAGATGTGTGCAATGTTAACCGTTAACCGTAAATGTTATCCGTATTTGTGAGTCTACTATTTCTGTTCTCATTTTACTAGTCTGGAATCGTAAGTATTCTATGAGTAAGTTCATTTGTTCTGCTTATTTTTTCCTAACTAGTGACTATCATACATTCTGTATTTATCTAAGCTCTAATATAGAACACCTGCACCATAGAAACTAAGAAGCATAAGAGAGGCTTCGATGCCTCCGCATGCATTATAAAAGCTACAACGTCCTTAACGTACATCCATGCAGAAGGAGTAGAAATAAATTTTGAAAAAATGTAAAGTATTAACATTTTGGACTAAGATAGCAAAATTCGCGTTCAGGGCCTGTCAACTCAAGTTTGAAAATAAAGACTATACTAAAAAATTTGTTCCCTCTTCTAAAAATTTGAATTTAATTTTTCGTTGGCCCTCGCAATCTCTAACTCAAATGCAAACAATATAATAATATCCTACACGATAATTAAAAATAAGATCTAGATATAGTAAGACAAAATGTATATTACATATGGAGCTCAAAATTAGTAATATATATATTAAAATGATAGAAATAATATGATATGTACACTATTGTAAATTTTATACCTATCTATTAATATATATATGAATAAATTAATATATCATAAATAGTACATAATTTATGTAAAAATATAGTAAGTATATATACTAAACTATATATATAAATATATATATAATTATAGTAAATATAGATTATATATATATGTATATATTATAATATATATATATAAAATATTTATTATATAATATTATTAGTGATATTGCAGGCATCCGAACTCGCATAGCGCATTCCGCAGTACCAGTCAAGCATGGCCCACACTATATATGATTCCGCATTACGCATCGCATACCCGCTTTTGGCCCTTGCGGATGTATTGGCGCGCGATCTTTTATTGATAGTAGATATTGTAAAGCTAGTTTATAAAAAGAATTACTAAGAAATGAATCTAATAAATAAAAGAAAATGAAACTGATTTGAAGGCAATATTCAAAAAACGCTTGATTTCCATAATCTAACTGTAAAAACACTAAGCCACCCGAATAGTACAACTCATATGATGAAAGAAATGCTCAAGTAGAACCAAAATCGTATCAAAGTAACTATTTTTATTAATGTGGAAAATGATACATCATATCACATCTAGATACAAACCATATGACTTAGCCCTAAGAAAAATCAAATACGCCTTATACATGCTCTAATCGTCCGTGTAATACATTAAATCTCCGCACTGCCATAAACCATTTGAACATCTTCAATTCGGAAAATGAAGACGTATTTAAAAAGAATGAAAGATGTAATAAACTAGAGCTAGAAAAAGTACTGGTTCGTGAAAATAATGATCATTAATCTATTTACGGGTGCAACCTTAAACTAGACCCTATATAAAGAATTTTGTAACATATGAACCAAGTAAATCGTTTACATGTTGGCATGTAGAAAACTTAATCAGAAAACATCATTACTTGTGCCACTCAATTAAAACAAAAAAATCGAATCTACAGAAACATACACTTCTAACATTGAAACAATAAACAATATTCACTAAAATTCTTACTACAGCTCCCTAGTTGAGAAGAACACTACGTCAGATTATCCAAAAGATGTATGCAAATGAAATGAAAACTCAACTACACGCAAGAAAAAGTGATGAATAAGTAACACCGCAGATAATTAAACACTAGTCTCTTACATAAAATGCATTAATTCCAAATCCAAGTATTTACAATGGCTGGGTACCTCTAAAAGAATAATTATCTATTCCTCACAAGACCAACTTCATAGAATAAAAGACTAGGCAAAAGTTTAAAAATCCATTGTAAAACTCCTTCCATTATAACTAATGGTTGAAAAACAGTAGGTTGGCATTAGTGGAACATATCCGCTCCGTACCCTGGTAGCCAAAATATAATATAGATTGTGGATAAAACTTCCTCTCTCATCTCTTTCTACACTTCTCTCAGTCTTCTCTCTCTCTAACTAATGTTATATTATATAATTAATATATATATAATAGATAATATATTAATAATATTATATATTCTATTTCATTTCAGATATTTGATTTATAAGCCTGAAAACGCACGGTTTGACGACTACGCAATGTCGCCAGCGGAAAATCCATCATTCTAGCCTACAAAAAAGCAAGAGAAAAGACATAAAGCACATAAATATATAGATATATAAAATTAATATATATAATATATAATATAATTATATATATAACTATATAGTAATTATTTTAATTATAATATATATAATATATTAAGATATAAGAGAGATATTATATTATATAATAAAAGTAATATATTATATAATAATTATATATATATATAATATATTATAATATATAATAATAATATAATAATATAATTATCATTACCAATGATATAGATAGACGTAAGAATATTTATCTTGCTCGACAATTAATTTATGCCCTTATTCAATTATTATTATATATTACTTCTTATATATATATTATATTCATTATTATTATTTATTATTATATTAATTATTATTATTATATATAATTAATTAATATATTTATTACATAATTATATATGATTTAATAATTTATTATTATTCTTATTATTATATATTAATTTTAAATAATATTATTATTATATTATTGCCTATTTTATTAATTATATTATTATATATTAATTATTATATTAAAATATTATTATTAAATTATATATTATTATTAATATAATTATCTATATTATTATTATGATATTGTATTATCTATTTTGTCCAAGATGGTGTAAAGGTGTTGTACACACACCGATATATGAAACAGTTAGTAGATAAGAATGGTACGCTTCGAAAGAAAGCCCACCTACGCTCCATAACCTTTTATGAGAACCCGTCGCAGTCAAAAAAACCACCCTAGGTCTTCAAGGGACTGCGACGTAACCTCACTGTAGCATCTCCAATGTGGGGTTCATACCCTGAACAAAACCAGCAACCAATTAACCTCCTACACACAACTCTCCGAAATTCATCCTATAATGCAGTACCTTCTCTCGCCTCTGACAACTCACATCCGTCTCCCATGTATACGTTACTGACCTCAATCCAATGTTATTCTCGTCTCCAGCCGTAATCAGATTCCCAAACAACTCTAACACAAACATATATCATCGAGGTTAACCAACCGATTCATAGATCATCCTCATACCTTTTTCCAGTAGACCAATCCATCTGCAATGTACGCCGTTTATGTCTCTTATATTTACTCTACCTTTCTCATCACCAACACAACCACCATATAACTGCACCCCTCATTTTATCATTTACGAGTCCCACCTAACACACCGATAAGTGTCACATTTATTAATAGGCCCGAACCACATTGTACCTTTATAGGATTCTATATATCTTTGTTTCAGACATATTCACTACCGTACATTAAGCACAGGTAACAACATACCTCCATCAAAGACCCTCAGTAGCGCACACAACAATAAACTCTTTTACTATTGACAAGGATTAATAGCACGAGCTACCTTCCAACCATACAACTTCTTACTCCATCTCCCTTCAATTCGACGCCTTTTCATCCACCATATATCCTATAAATATTTAAACCAAGACACTTGTTTACCAGTTCTCACACCAACATAACCCCTCCACATAGAGAACTGTCCTTCACGCTCACAACATAACGTGCTCTTATCTGACGCTTACTTATTCCAACACGCCCTTTACATCACCCGGCAAACCTCTATCAATCAATCTCTCAAATATTTTGATCTATATAAAAGATTAGTTTAATCTATCATGTGAAACAATTAATTGTTGCCTTATTATAACTAGTACGGGAACGGAGTGGTTGGGGCGTTGTGTCTATGGGGGGAAGAGAGGGTAGGAAAGAAACCTGTAAGAAGTGTACACTTTCAATTGACATAAAGAATTAAAAACAAGATAACGAGTGGGGTAGATTATATACTAAGAGAATTCGATCTATGCTAGCCTATGCGCTATATCGATTTTCAATATAACATGAAAAACACTAGGAAGCAAGACACTTTAGTAAATAGAGTTTGGAATACTATGTGAAAGTTTAAATAACCATATATTTTTTACAAATTAAACATCTAACTTTTCACTTTATTTAAAATGATTAAGAACCTTTCTTAGAAACAGCCACTGATCGCAAAGATTAAGACTTTCCTGCTCTTTAGCAATTGTTCCGATCGAGAAAGCTATTAGAATACAAGATGCTTTAATAATAAAGATATTGATAAATGTCAATCAAAAGATAGAAGGGCGGTCTTTCTTTTAAAAAAAAATTGTAAGGCAAATACATACTTTTTTAAAAATATTGTAAATTTTTTTAAAATTTTATTCTCTAACATTAAAATAGGCTTTACGCGTCATCAATGTCTTTTTTCAAAGAAACATACACCTCAATAGCGCATTAGCGCACATAAACTGATGAGACACACACACACACACCTACAACACAATTAATCAACACATCATCACACACACACACACACAACCACACAACACACACACATCAGCACACTAACACACCAACATTTTATCACATATATTATATTTAAATAATATATGTATAATAATATAATTATCTATATATAATATATATATAATACTATATATATGATGAATATAAATATATTTAAGTGTAATATAAATATAGATATTATAATTGTGTGTGTGTGGATAAAATGGAATTAGTTGAGAAGGTTTAGGACGAGCGCGCCCACGGATATTATAATATATATATATTTATATATACTAGTATATATATAATATAAATATTATCGTTATAAAAATATATTCTATAAATATGTTATATATAATAAAGTAATAATGAATAAGATATAGAATCATCATATATGAAGACACTAGTATAATATATTAGTAATATATAATAATTTAAAGAATAAATATTAATATAATATTTATTTTTCAATTGAACAAGTCAAACCTTGGACTATATTTCTTTCATCAATGACCAAACATGACACAATAATAAACGTACTTTCTCGCGCCGCTCCGCCAACCCGACAATAGTCTGGCACTGTGAGAATGTGCATACTTCCTGGAATACATTTCATCAAGTACTAAAATAATTTTTGAAAAAATTTAATGCAAAGAACTGGTTCCATTCTACTTACCGGGCTGCGCTCCACGATCCGGCGCCTGAGTTATCCGACTAACGTTTACTGCATATTAAATTGTTAGCAACTTTCTATTCTGCATAAAACTTTACGAAAAAAAAAATATTATAGGAACATAAAATAACCCAGATCCAACCCGTTCGATCTCCGGATCCGATCCAACTTAATTATCGGACAACATTTGAACATGATCAGCAACGTCTCGGCAATAATTGTTCATCTAAAAAAATATAATTTCTGAAAATTAATAAACCAGATCTCGGGCCCTATAAATCCGCTCGTTCCGAACCGGACCGGATCCGACAAGGTCTGAAAACTTGGGGACAAATCTCAAGAAGAGTCTCCTTCAATACATTTAACTAAAAAATTATCTGACAAATATTATCAACAAGCGTACACCTAACCGACTCCCGGACGTCCGGCCGGATCCATCAAATAGGTTCCTGAGCACTATGAAAATTGTTTCAGTATACAATCCTTCACAATAAATTTTATGCACATCTAAAAAAAATATTTCTTAAAAAATATTCATACACAGCCTAGGTCTCCGGATCAGACCCGATCCGACAAGTTTTCTCTGTACTAATTGAAAACTGTTCAAACACATCTTCTGCACTGTACAGTTACGTAAAATGATTTTTTTAAAAGAATATAAATAACCCCAGATCGCTCTCGGCCCCGATCCGGTACTCAAACATATTGTAACCTCTCCGAGCGGCTTCGGATCTGACTAAGGTCCTGCACTATTGAAAAATTGTTCAGCACTTCGTTTGTTGTATAATGTTTTCCACGAAAATAGCCTTACCGGCGATTCGGATCAGACTAGCTTGGGGATGCGACCGACTCGAACGCCGATCCCACCCAGCACTGCACTATGTGAAAATTGTTCAGCAAGTCTTCTGGAGATAAATTTTTCAAATTTTGCTTATCTCATATTTCTTATAAAAAAATCTCATACCCAGGCGTCCTCTGCCTCCAGATCCGCTAATACGTCAACTCTGACTTCATTTCGCTCCGATCTGACTAATGGTTCGAACTATCTGAAATTGTTTCAGCTGAATCCTCTAGCAATAGGAAGTTTCACCTAAAAATATATTTGTTAAAAATTCATACCCAGGGATTTCGCTCCGGCTCGGATCTCCGATCGACTAAGGTTTAACTATTGAAATTTTCTAGTCAGCCATAACGTCCTCCCAATAAATATTTTTCACCTAAAAAAAAATGTTTAGAAAAATCATACCTGGCTCCAGGATGCCATCTCCACTTTAATCCGCTCGCTTCATTTAACTATCCAAATCCGAAAGATTAAAGATTCCACTAGTTGAAAATGTTCCAATCTGTGGCAATGAATTTTCAATTAAGAAAATATTCTTAAAAAACTTATACCCAGATCCAGCTCTGAATCCCTCCGGCTCCAGAAAGATTGACTAAGTTTTGCCTATCTGAAAATGGTTCAGAATGCTCGCTGGCATAAATTTTTCACCTAAAAAAATATTTTTTGAAAAAAAAATTCATACTCAGGTTCCACTCCGGCCGCCCCGGCCGCTCCGGCTCGGCGGCCTCCGTCTCCAACTCACTCGGCTGCCATCTGACAGGCGTTCGCACTATGAAATTATTAGCACCTTCTGCAAAAATTTTCATCTAAAAATTATATTTTTCTTGAAAAAAAATTATACTTATCTGCGATCGCCTGACCGACGATTTCTGGAGGGAGTCCGTGCGCAGATCATCGACAAGGATCGCAACCCGCAATGGGCAGCTCGGCTTGCAAGCAAATAATTTTCAGGATTCTAAAAATTTTATGTAAAGAAAATTTTAATTCCAGAATCCGGCTCCTGGAACCGCTCCCGCTCCGATCCGGATCCACAAGTTTCCTGTATATTGAAAGATGTTCACACTTCTGGCAAAAATTTTTCACGCTAAAAAAAGTTTCGAAAAAAGACAAACTAGGGCACCGCTCTGATCTATGGCTCCACTTGTCGCCTCCGGCTCCACTCCGGACGGATCCGACAGGACTGCACGAAATTGAAATTTTCAATACGTGTCTTCTGGCATTAAATTTTTCCCTAAAAAATATTTGGAAAATTCATACCACAGCTCAGCTTTCCCGGCTTTACCTGCTCCGCTTCGGCCCGACCATCCCTCGCCCGGATCTCTAGGTTCTGTACTATTGAAAATTGGTTCAATGTCTTTCGTGATAATTATCATCTAAAAATATATTTCATAAAACAAAAATCATACCCAGGACCGGTTCCAGCTCGTGCCGGTTACCCTCACAACCCTAATTCCGTCTCAGCATCCGCATCTCCGAATAAGGTTTCATCTAAAAATTCATTAAAAAAAAAATTAATTCAGAAAAAAATCCTCAGGCTCGCTCCGGTGCGCTCTCCGGCTCCAATTATTTGACTGATGAATCCGAAAATGAGCAGACGTGAGAAGACATGAAGAGAAAAAAATTTAAATTTATACTTATAAATAAATCATTTTGATCCTAACCTTGAATTGGCAATTTTGACCTGGAATTGAAATTGTTTCGTTCGAACTCTCTAATAAATTTCTGTACCTAACAAAACTATTTAGAATTTAAAAAAATAAGTCAGCAAGCAGTCGTAATCAGTTATGGTACAATTTAAGATAATAAAAAAACTCCGAAAAATTTGATTTGCTTTAAAAAGAAGGGTATTATGAAATCCCTTAACCGCAGTTCAATTTGTAAGATAAAATAACTCCTTGATAATCTCACTACCAGGGTTAAATCCAGGGCCTACGCGAACTGGTACAACGGTAACACCTGCATAGCCGTTCGCGAGACCGGATCTCATTCTGTAATAAGATCACTCAAGGAGTTTATTGTATCATATAAATATAATATTAATATATATATAGTAATATATAATATTATAGAAAAATTATAATATATAAAATAATATATATATATATAATAATATATATATATGGATATCAAAACCTATAATTAAATAAGCATATTGAAATGTAGTAAAGAATAAAACTAAAATATAAAAGATAATTATATATTAAAGTATTAATATAGTATATAATAATAATAAAAATGATATATATATAGTTATAGATATATATATATATAGATTAGATGTCCCATGTATGTAAAAAAGGAATAATTATGGATAAGTGTATATATAAGTATATATATATGTTAATGACTTAAGAATAATAGTATATATATGTAGACACTACAGTAAAAATTTGGTGTGTCATTCTGAAGAAGTGACTGCTTGGAAATACGCAGGGCCAAGTTGCACGTACTAAGAGTTGGAGATAAATAAAGAAATTGTCTGCAATCACAACTATATTTGGTGTCTGTTTTAACCATGGTCGTGACCCAAGATCTGATGTAACCTTATATAAGTAATCTATTATATATAAATAGTATTATATATATAATAGAAATAATATATATAAATATTAGGTATACTAATAGTTATAGATATTATATATATAATATTATACGTATATATTATATATATCTATTACTTTACTTCTTACTCCCTCCCGAAGATATCATCCTGTCATCGGCGATGGTCTTTCCTCCCAGACATTCCTGTCGGACCACTCCTCTTCTTTAACCATAAACGCATTTGTCTGTACGGCATCTTTAGAGATCCTCCACCGATTCAGGTCCACACTTTCTCGTTAATACCTCTTGTCTCCCTCTCGTCTCTTCTCGGTCCGTGCCCTGTCTCAACATCTTCTTTCCCCATTCCCCAGAATGCACCTTTCTAGATGTCTCCACTATCTCAGTCTTTCCACATCCATTTTCAGTATAATCTTCTTCACCCTAAAGCTCTCTGTACTCCGTTCCCACGCTCTCTTCTGCTTTTCCAGTATGTGCCTCAACCCTCATTTCTCCGCTTGTTATCTACCCCCCTTCTCGTAGTATCACTTTCCGTCCATAAGCATGCGTCGGAACTAAAATAATTTCCAAAATTAACAAAAAATCCGATCCAACGTTGCCGTCCTTCATCAATGGGTACAGTGCTTTCATAGCTGTCCATATTTTTCCATTCTTTAGACGTCCTCACATCCTCCTCCCTGTTAAAACATCCACCTAAAAATAAGCTAGAATCCACCGCCTGCACCCCTCTTCCCACCACATCCCATGCCTTCATGTTCATCCCGTCTACCATTAATCTCGGTTTATGTACAAATTCATCTGACATCCTGCGCACCATCCAAGCTCCTCCGCAAAACAACAATCACCACTCGCCGTACTTCCTCCCCTACTCCAACATCCTACTATCTCGCATACCCACAATCGTCTCATCAAACTCCTAACCTCCCTCACTTTACTTTACCCTCACTCTAAATATAATCTGAACCATAAGTAAATACAGCCCTATTTAAAACTCCTTTTCTTACTTCAACCATCTATCGTTCAAACAACTTCCGCTAGTACAATAGTAATTTTCGTACATACTTCATTATCTTTCTGCAGTCTACCTAACTCACATCCATAAGTTCTCAACATGACTCTCCAAGTCCCTCCCTTGGACGAACAATACCTGTGCAGTCAATAAATCGCAACATAAAAATCTTGACGTATCTAAGCATTCTTCATCCCATAACCATCCTTGTAACCACAGAAGATCTGTCGTTCCTCTTTCCTCCTCTATACCCATGTTGTTCTTCCCAGTCTCGCCCACAATCAGCTCACTTTTGCCTTTCAATAATTCTTCGAGATTTGGCCACAGGTGTCAATCAATGAAATTCCCTGTAGTGTCACAGTTGCTTGGATCTCCTTATATTGTATATTTTATTATTGATACTTCCCATCTATCCGGCACTTCCCCTCTCGCAACGAAATTTTAACAGGTAAAAATTCTCCTCTCAATTCCTCTCCTCCCTCCATACACCAACTCTACTGCCAACCCATCTCTCGCCGCACGGTGACCCTTCATCATTTCTCATAGCCTCCCATATCTCAAGTTGATCCTCCTCTTCCTCTCCTCTCCCGCTCCCCCAATGTCCGCCATCGCTCTTGGCTCCGTATTCTTCGTTTAAAACATCCTCCATAGGTTCCCGTCCACTTTCATTCCTTCTTCCGTTAGTACCATATCTCCATCTCTTCAGTTTAATGTTCTGATTATTTATTATAATAATAAATATACTATATAATTATATATAAATATACTATATATATATATGTATATAGAAATATAATAATATATATTATATACTATATATATAAAAATATAATAATTCATATATATAAAAAATATAGTAGATATATGGGTAAATAATAATATATATATATTTAAAGAGAAAGTTGTAATGTCAAACAATGTGCACTTATTCTCTTTCTCTTTCAAATAATAAACACTATCGGAACATAAATGTGCTCCAAGCAAAACATGAGTTTTATTCAAATTTGGACAGGTAATCAGTATACCTTCATCTCTCCTGTTACAAAGACTGAATTCTTTCTAATTTGCATTTCATGAAACGTTATTTGATTCCCTTCTTTTTAGATTTGAGAAAAAGGTGCTAAAACGAACGAATTTCAAGCAATATGTATTACAGATAAGATTAAATTGCTAGATCAAATCGTTATATTAAAGGTTTAATATTTGATCGCCAACAAGAATAACTTGTCTTCTACCATTCTACTATATCTATCTACTATCTACACTCTATCTATACTATCTACTTCTATGCACTAACTAGCTAATATCTACTATCTACATCATCTATCATCTCGTATATATAATATATTATTATATACTATAGATATATGATACTAAAAAAGTTAAAGCATTAAATTTTACTAGATATATTAGAAATAATTAGATATATATTATTAACATATCCGAATTTCTGCATGCCAAGTGTTTGTGGTAATAATGCATACAAATATCAACACCAGCACGAAAAGAACTAAAATAGTATAAGGGTTCTGCTTTTGCTACCTGGGAAAGAAATTGTAAAATGTCTTCCAAGACAGAACCTTCGAGACATGCAGCTTAACCTCTACATGTTATAGTCATTATTATTAAAATTTCTTCTCTGTTATTTTATTTGTGTATTTAATTTAAAAAATTCCAAAAGAACTGACATTTAAAATTGTAGCTCCTGCAAACTCTGATTCAAATAAACTTATTAAATGTATATGAATTACACTTTACATCCGTCTAAAAGATTTTTTCCTATAATAGTTAAGTGATTTAAAAGCCTATAACAACATCTCCTCATCTCTGAAAACAGCGTCAAACCAGCTCTGAAAAGGACCTCAAATTATTCATATCACCCAATACACCTTACGTAACTCTCTCTTCTTCTTCCAAAATCTCCTCCGCGTCTTCTGGCTTTCGCCTTCCCTAGTTTCCTCCACTGAGCGTCCACACCGACGACGGTTCGATCACCCACATATATAGTATACGTATATATTTTATATAATATATATAATAATATAACATAATATATATATAATATATATATATATAATAGATATATATAAAAGTATATTATGTATAATATCATATAAATAGATATATTAATAACAAATTAATATATAATTATATATAA
>JABUQX010090043.1:22500-30658 GCA_015478945.1 Trachelipus rathkii | reverse complement strand
CCGAGAGATTCAAACCGTTTATAAGCTGTTTGCCAGTTGACTGACCTGTTCCAAAAGCGGGTGAACCAAGAATAAGATATGGAGAGAGTAATACTATACATGGGCGCGATCGAGCATACCTCTCGCTATCCCGCTGCGACCGCAATGAGAAGGGAGGAAAGATCTACAGTCTAAAAAACCTCGTCAGCTCTCTTTGAAGGGCAGCCTAGTAACCGTGTTGATGTGAGGTTTTCCAAGCATCTTTTTGGTTCATGTTAAGGCAAAGAGAGTGTTTACTCAATTGTCAACCGGAGAGACGGAGAAGCGTCCGAAAGAGATAGGAAGGTTAGAAGGTTTTTGGAGAAGGAGATTTTGTAGAAGTTGGGTTTTTTAAAGAATTGATGATTTTCACAAAGTTATTTCTATCCATAAGCGAGAAATAAAATCGGAAAAGATTAAGACGAGAGGCAGATTCTAGAAGTAAAGAAGAGTTAGAATTGATATGAGTAAGATGGGTGATTCTATTGCATTCAATGCAGCTGTAGAAATTTTAAAAGATCGGAGGTAAGAAGATCTTTTACATCAAAAGTAGGAATTAAGTTGGAGATAAGACAGACTGAGGAACACACTATTGACAGAAAAGAAGAAGTCGGCCCATCAACAACAGCCGATATTGAGGGGGATTTGAAAGAAAGCTAGACTAAGTTTAGCAAAGAGAAGAGGAACGCCAAGAGGGGAGCTTCGAGGCAGTGACGCGTGCATACTTTATCAAATGCTTTGCGGATATGTCAAGCGCCACACGCAAGTCTCCCCGTAGTTCGTAGCGGAAAAACGTAAAGAGGATATATAAGAATATCTATCGCTAGACTTCGGGCAACGAGAGCCGTACTGGCGATGCGAATGAGTTTCCAATGATCTAAAAGTGAGTTTGAGAAGGGGTTCAAAGATCTTAATAGAATAAAGTGAGAGCAATAGTGCGGATAGTTAGAATAATCAGAGGGCTTCCTTTTTTCGGAATACGTTGGACATGTGCGATGCTTCCAACACTGAGGGACAGTGCTAGTATTGAGACATAGAGAATATAGTTTAGCGAGGGGCCGAATTAGCCTTTTCAGTGGGAGAATTAGCAACACAATGATCAGATCAAATAAGAGGAGGAAAGGCAGATTTACAGAAGTTTGCTAGAGATGAAAGAATTTGTCAGTAGGAGAACCACGGAGGTTAGTCGCATTTTTACTTTTGATGAAAGCGCTTTTTTCTCGTCGAGAGTATCCCTGAACGATTTCTAGCTGATGAAAATTAGCGAGAGTGATAGGAGAACGAAGAATTTTTCGCACCCGATAGGCCTGTCTCTTAGCCTGAATGGCCTAAGCGAAAGCACGATGCGAACGCATGGATTATGAGGAAAGAAAGATTTAGTTTAAGAAGGATGAATGAGGAAAGAAAATTTAGCTGAAGAAGGAATGAAGCTGCTCATCCTATCAACGATTCAGTTCGTCCTTATCTTTTAATTTTTATAGCTTTCATCTTATTCTTACTGAGGGTAGCCAATTTGCTATCATCTGCAACCTTGGAAACCCATTTAAGTCACTGGTCTAAATATTTTATACATGTATGATGAACAGCCACTTGACCTAAGAAATCGTTTCGGACCACAAACATTTCTCCTCATTTCCATTAATAAACTTTTTCATTTTCATTGATTTATTATTATAATATTATTAATTATTATTATTATTATTATTATTAATTTATTTATTATTATTATTATTATTATTATTATTATTATTTTATTATTATTATTATTTTATTATTATTATTATTATTATTATTATTATTATTATTATTATGATTATTATTGTACAGACCCCGCCCACAGAAATTATTATTATTATTATATTATTATTATTATTATTTATTATTATTATTATTATTATGGTCATTCTTATTATTAATTATTATTATTAACTATTATTATTATTATTATTATTATTATTATTATTATTATTATTATTATTATTATTATTATTATTATTATTATTATTATTATTATTATTATTATTATTATTAAGAGACTTAAGGAATCAAAATTTTGATCGCTAAAATAATTTCGCGATGACCCTCCTGTCTACAGCCTTTTATATATATATATAATATAATATATATATATATATAATATATATAATATATATACTATATATATATATATATATATATATATATATATGATATATTATATATATATATATATATATATATATATATATATATATATATATATATATATATATATCAAATAATATATTAATATATAATATTATTATTTTATTATTATTATTGTTATTATTCTCATTCTTATTATACGTAAAGCCCTTGCTTACGTTTTAAATAATAGTTTCCCACAATTAAACATCAATTTGATTTTCAATTCCTCCTTTACAATTGCTTCTTTTTGTAATCATAAAGAAAAAACACCCTCGCTACTCCGCTCTTCTGTTATTTACAAATTCAATTGTAACGGCTGTGATGCCGTTTATGTTGGTAGTACTTTACGCCAGCTCAACGTAAGAGTGGATGAGCACAGAGGTGTTTCCACACGCACCAACCTTATCCTCAATTCCCCTTCACACTCCGCTATACGTGACCACGCTCACACGCACGACCATTCCTTCAATCACACAAACTTTTCAATATTAACCCAATCAAAATCATCAACCAACCTTAAACATTTTAGAATCTTTACATATTGCCGACATCAAACCCTCCCTCAACAACGATAGTGGCCCGTTTAAACTACTTCTGCTTTAACCTCCCAGATGGAAAGTGCTGTCCGCCTTCACCTGTATTTATGTTTTTTTCGAGTGTAATACATTTCATTGTGACTAAGTAAGTTTCCTCACGCGTTCGTTCTCTGTTTATAAGATAGCTAATTGATTATAAATTTTTTTGAAAAGTTACCCTTCATATAATTAAAAATACCACTTATTCATTTTGATAATGTTGTTATATAATTTTAATACTAGCCATGATTGCTTTTGAGTGTCTAATTCTGTTAATTTACTTTTGTTTTTTGTAACATTTTTGTGATTTAATTTAAACAAATGTACGCATTTTAAAATTAACTGCTTCAATGTTTTTAGTTTTATAACGTTAGATTATTTCATTTATCTGTACTAGTTCTATTTTTATTTACTATTTGATAGCCTGATGATGGAATCAGTCGAGTTCCGAAACGTTGTTTATTCTTGTCAATAAAGATCTCTCCATGTTGTTGTCTAAAGCCCTGGTGTTGCTTTTCATTGTTAAATTAAGATTCCCCACTACTACGATTGGATCATATAATATATATATATATTATATGTATAATATAATTATATATATATATATATTATAATATATATAATTAATTAAATATATATATATATATATATATATATTATATATATTATATATATATTATTTAATATATACGTGAGAGAGAGAGAGAGAGAAAGAATTTTAAAAAGTTTTTTTCATTAGAGATCATGCCAAACAAAAAATTTCATATCGTCGATGCCTAATATTATATATATATATAATATATATATATATACTATATATATATATATTATATATAATATATATATATATATATATATATATATATATTATATATATATATATTATATATATATATATTATAATATGTATATATATTATTATTATATAATTATATTAATTATATATTATATTATATATATAGTATAATATATATACTATATATATATATATATATATATATAATATAATAATATATATATATATATAATATTTATATATATACTATATACTTTCTTTTTTCACTACCTTATTTTCGCAAGATTGGGAGTAAGGGGGCGCTACAAGCATCGGAAAAGAAAGCAGTAGGAGAGTATGACAAATGTCGAAAGGAAAGGCCCAGCTTACGCCCCTCTGTACATTAATTAGTGAAGGCCTCGTCACAGACAGACAATCCACCCTAGCTTCATGGGACCGCGACGGACCTCACTTATGGTAAATCGTCAATGTAGGGTTCATCCCTTTGCGTCCCGAGGTGGGCACAACCATGGCCCTCCATACAAGCACCCCGCATTCTCTGCCATGCAATGCTTTATTCTCGCCTCTGCAAAACTCCATTTCTCTGCCTTCAATGAATTGTTCACGACTCATCCAACTTTCTTCTTCGTCTCCCAGCGGTCGGTTCCAACACACTGCTTTCTTAGCAGTTGCTTGACTGAACGATTTCCTATCTTTCCTGCTAACAATGGTGTTTCACATATTTCTTTATTCTTCATTTACCTTTCTTCACACACACAACTCTCTAATACGTTCATGTCTCATTTCTTAATTCTTGCTCACACTAGCATCCCCTATAGATTGTCATCTGAACACATGACTTCTAGATCCTATATTTCTTATTCAGACATAGTCTCACTACGCATACATAACAGTAACAACTACCTCTGTAGACAGTAAGCGCCTCAAGACTTAGTCCTTTACATTCACCAACGATTTAATTGCAAAGGCAGCAACTTCCCTGCCATTCACAACTTTCCTACTACACTCTGCATATCCTCTTTCCCTTCTCATCCAACACATACCGCTAAATATTTTAAACTCAGACACTTGCTCAGCTTGCTCAACACATCTAACATACACTTCACATGAGGAGCTGTCTACTCAACATAACCTTACCCTTATCTATGCGTTTACTTTCAAACCCCTCCTTTTATACCCTGGCCAAATTTTCTCTACCGAATCCTCAAACTCTCTTCAGATTCGGCACACAGAACCAAATCATCCGCATATTTATATATATATATTATATATATATATTATAATATCTATTTTTATAAAATATGTATAATAGTCGATATATATATATATATAATATATATATATATATATATATATATATATATTATAGGCACTTAAATCTTTTTAAAAAAAATTTATCTGAAGCACCATCATATATATATATATATATTTAATATTATATATATATATATATTATATATATATATATATATATATATATTATATATATATATATTTAATATATATATATATGATATATATATAGGGGTGATGCCACAGTATCATCTCTCCCAGTCTGAAGGCCTCAATTCTAACTTATAATTTGCTTTTAAATTGGAGATGGTAATGTATGTATGGGATAAGGACGAATCCGTGTAAATTTCAAGTTGGTAGGGGATGTATATAGTGGGGGGTCACCCCCCGAGGATGGACGCCGATATAGCGCTTACGCTTTGTCGCGTGATGTGAGAGATCAATATTATGCCTAACGAGAGTAGGTTGCGGCGTGATGACGTAATCTCGTCGCAGACGAGATTGCGTCAGCGTCGCGAGAGACGCACACTTACACACCTTAAGCATATTATAAATTATTATTTATTTATTATTATTATTATTATTATTATTATTATTATTTATTATTATTATTATTATTATTAATTATTCTTATTATTATTATTATTTATTATTATTATTTTATTATTATTATCTATTACTTCTGAGTTGATTAGGTTCGAGCGAGAGCAGCGCGCGCACACACACACATCACACACACACACACACACACACACACACACGACACCACACACACACAGCACACACACACACACACACACACACACTCACATATTAATTTTATTACTATTATTATTATTATTATTATATTATTATTATTATTACGTCGAAGAAGTAATCCCGAAGGGATACTCTGAGTTTTTTTTTAAAGCCTTCTGCGTGTCTTCACACCGCACGTACGCCACGCACTGTACTGGCACAGCCCGCTGCCGATATGAGGAATAGAGCTAATCCTTCACAACTTGGTATATGATTATTGTATGTGATAAATTGATCCCTTGGCGAGTTTTGGCACCTAGGTCACCCTAGGGGGTGTTTGCCCCTTGCGTCAAGGTCAAATTTCGTCTGAAAACCTTGGTTAGGCTTAACGTATTGGAGTGAAATTTGGATGTAGGCTATATGATGACGTAATCTCGGGTCGGAATGAGATTAGTCCTCGCGTCCCCCGTAAAGGGGGGGACCACGAAGGCGGCTGCCTCTAAAAAAAATTAAAATAATCTTAGAAGATTGAAACTTGGAGAAAGGGTAGAGGAGTTGGAGTCAGAGACGGAGATGGGGTTGGATTCGGCTTCGGAGTCCAGAGACCCCACCGGAGGGGGTCCCCAGTTGAAAATAGAAGAAGAAATGCATGGAATGCAAAACAGAGGAAGAAGAAGAAGAAAGAAAGAATGAGGAAGGAAGAAGGAGGAAAGGAGGAAGGACGAAGAATGATGAAGGATTCGGAGTCAGAGAAGGAGTCGGAGTCAGTACCGGCGTTAGATGTAGTGTTCGGACCCGGCTGCCGGTGCTGGAGCCGGTGCGTTGCCGAGTTAATAAACAGTCGTATAACAACAATGTCGGTGTTCTTATATGGGTTATTGAGGGCGTAGAACTCGAATATGATGTATAGTCCGTGTAGGGTGTCTAGGACCCGCATCTAGGGGGGTCCCGACTGAAAAAAAGAGCACAGAGTGCAAAACAGGGATCGAAGAAGGAATGAAGAAGGATGAAAGATGAATAAGGAGGGAAAGAATGGAGAAGGAGTCTGACTCAGAGGAATAGGAGTTGACAGCTGCACCGGTGCTGAAGCCGGTGCGGTGCCAAGTTAATAAACATTCGTATAACAACAATGTTGGTGTCTTTATATATGTACAAACGTAACCTATTCACACTTTTGCAAGCATATCTCTAACATATCAGTGTTAATTTTACATTAACATCGTAATATTTAACAAAAGTTTAGCATAAACCTGTCTAATCATCATACTGACAAAGAATATAATGCTAACGTAACAAATGATATGTTAGAGATATGCTTGCAAAAGTGTGAATAGGTTACGTTTGTACGATGTGTTAGGTACTTTACTGCTGTTAAGTGGGGGAGTTTGTTAATGTTAGTGGTTTATTCATGCTTAAGTTGTGTTAGATTCGTCGTTGTACATTATTTTCTTAGTTCTGGTAATGCTATGTTAGCTTTATTAATGTTAAAACAATGTTACGTTAGCATATATTAGCTGGTTAGTATCTAAAGAACTTATCTTTGTACTATGTTATTGTTGTTGTTGTTGTTGTCGAGCGAGAATATATACCCTTTTGAACTGCTATGGTTCATTCGTACGTGTATTCTTGTCTTACTTTCTTGCTGATTGGATTGAAAGAAAGATCTCATTACATTAAGGGATGTTTTATAGGCACATATTTTCTTCAGTAGGATAGTTTTTTCGCTGTGTTGGGAACGATGACATCTCCCCGCATCTCTATGCTTGTTTGTTGATCTCTTCACGAGGAGTTTCGTTATTCCAAACGATGTGTCATTTATATTAAATCGTAAACCGAATGGTGACTCCTACATTGTTTGTATTCCTGCCCGAGGTTCAATATAATAAGTATTGCATCACTTTATGCAATTGGTAAAGCATAAAATCATTTTTTCATGTTTACGAGTTGGTATTTTCTGAAAGGAGGCGGAGTCTAAAAGAGATAAGCCTAAAAATACACTATTCTCTTTAGCTCATTGGTATTATGATGGTTAGGTAATGGTATGATACATGTTTTGATAGAATTGTTACTGTGTCAATGTAAGATTAACGTTAATATGTTGGATATGCTTGGAAAAGTATAAATAGGTTACGTTTTGTATGTAAAGTTAGTTACTTTTACTGGTGTTAAGTGTTGAATTTTTGTTAATGTTAACAGTTTATTAGGGCGTAAGTGTGTTAGGTTTGTCGTTGAACATTATTTTCCTAGTTCATGTTACGCTTTGTTAGTTTTATTGATGTGGAAACTTTATTACGTTAGGTATATTCGTTGATCAGTATATTTAACTGTTGTGATAAATTTTAGTTTAATGTTACTGTGTCAGTGTAAGATCAATGCGTTTAATATGTTTAGAGACTGCATACCATGTTAGTTGTTTTTACTGGTGTTAAGTGTTGAACTTTGTTAATGTTAACAGTTTTATTTGTGTGTAAGTTGGTGTTAGGTTTGTCTTTGTGCATTTTTTCTTAGTGTCATGTTAACCGATATGTCTAGCTTTATTGTGTGGAAAACTTTGTTCCGTTAGCATACTTTC
>JABUQX010090043.1:15000-17500 GCA_015478945.1 Trachelipus rathkii | reverse complement strand
GACGAAGGTATTTTCTGCAGGCAGAGTCACTACACATTATCAACCAGAGTTAAACAAAGTTTTATTAGTTTTTTTTAGCCACATGTTACTTATAACAAGACTCGGCCATGGACTGCTGAATTGGACCGAGTCGCAAAAACTGGCCGAGTCACCGAGTCCTGGAATAGAAAACGGTACATCACTAATTTATATATATATATATATATATGTAAATATCTAATAATAACTGTATATAATATATATATACATTATATAAATAAAAATATAATATTTAGTCTAAGATTCAAAAACTAATATTATGAATTTGTCATAGAAGAATCGAAATAAATAACGATATAAATAAATATATTATATATATACATATATAAATATATTATATATATTTATATAGTATATATATATATATATATTTATATAATATATATATATATAATATATATATATATAATATATAATATATATATAAATATATTATATATATATATAATATATATATATATATATATATATATATATATATATATATATATATATATATATATACTAATATATATATATATAATATATATATATAGTATATATATATACACCACCTTTGCGCTCCTATTTGTAAATCTGACCACAACCTAATATCTCTTATTTAATACTTTCTCTCCAACAGCTCCATCCTTGCCCTACGCTTTTTTTCTGGCACTTTGTGATCGGGCCGATTGGGGGCCTTGCGTTGTTCTACGCTAATATAATTTGAGTGACTGCTTTGTCTCTGGTGACGTCGACTTCTGCCGATAAGGTAGGAGCTGTACGTTAATGGGATGAGCAGGTTCGTTCCTTCTTCGACTAAATCTTCTCTCCTCATAATCCATGGTTCGATCTGTTTGTTCTCTGGACATCCAGGCTAGAGACAGTGCGAATCGGGAGTGGAAAAACTTCTCGTTCTTTCCTATCACTCTTGCTAATTTTATTCGGCTAGAAATCGTGCAGATACTCTTCACGAGCAAACGGGCTTTCATTCAAACGAAAGTGCGGCTTAACTCCTTGGTTCTCCTACTGACAAATCTTTTCTGGCCTCTTGCCAAAAAACATCTCTAACAACTTCTGTAAATCTGTCGTTTCCCCTCTTATTCGCTCTGATGTCTCTGTTGCTAATTCTCCAACTGAAAAGACAATCTCTTCGCTGCCTATTTCTTCTTAACTTAACCCTGACGATTCTGGATTCCTCATCCTCCTCCTTCTCCTCTCAGGTGTCTATGCCTTTGCCTGTAATTACATTCGATCGGGTGCATGGGCTCCTGAAAATCTACGAACTTTAGGAAGGCGGGTGGCCCGGATGCATTCCTCCCCAGTTTTGAGGGAGTGTGCTTCGTGCTATCCCCGCCCCTCGTTCAACTATATTGCTCTATGTCTCACTACTAGCACTTTCCCTCATGTTGGAAGCACGCACATGTCAACCTATCCGAAAAAAGGAAGCCCTCTGACCTTCTAACTATCGCCCGTATAGCTCTTACTTGATTATTCTATCAAGATTCTTTGAAACTCTCCAACTCCATTCTTAGTCATCTGGGTAATTCATCACTTTCTTCCGATCGCAGTACGGCTTTCGGCGCTCGAGGTCTACTGGCGATCATACTTTCCTATCTTACTGATTATGGTTTTCCCGCCCTTAGAACTACGGGAAGACTTGCTGTGACGCTTGACATATCCAAAGCGTCACTGCTTCTCCAAGCTCCCCTCCTTTGGGTTTCCTCCTGCTCTTTGCTTACTTGTCTAGTTTTCTTTCAAAATCGCTCAATATCGGCTGTTGTTGATGCGGCGACTTCTTCTTCCATTTTCTGCATCAATAGTGGTGTTCCTCAGGGGTCTGTCCTATCTCCTACTTGTAGTTCCGTACTTTTCATTAATTATCTTCTCACCTGCATATCTAACTCCATTCACTCATATGCCATGACTTCGACCCTTCATTCTCAACTCATTTCAAATTCTGCTCCTTCTTTACTTCTAGAATTGCCTCTCGTCTTAATCTTCCGATTCTTATTCTCGCCTGATCAATAGAAATTTCCGGGTGGGGTCGTATGAACCTTGTGAAATTCAATTCTTAAAAAACTCAACTCCTACAAATCTCCCCTCTCTAAGACACCTTCTAAACTTTCCTATCTCTTTCGACGGTTCTCTCTCTCTCCTGTTGACAATATAAACAATCCTTGGCCTTAACATAAACAAAAAAATGTCTTGGAAACCTCACATCACAATTTTTGCTAGGGCCTCAAAGAAAACTGGGAGTTCTGTTAGACTGCGAGACTTTTTTTCCTCTTCTCAGTTTCTCCAGCTATACAAGGACCTCATTCGCCCTTGTATGGAGTCCTGCTCTCATATCTGGGGGGCTCTGGTTTCAACCGGCTTTGGGATAGGGTTGAGTCAAAGGCCAAAAGGCTTATAAACTCTTCTGTACTTTCCAGTTACCCTTGACCCTCTATCTTTGCGGCGCGATGTTGGTGCTTTATCT
>JABUQX010090043.1:0-12500 GCA_015478945.1 Trachelipus rathkii | reverse complement strand
AATCTAATATAAGTAAATTAAAATGCTTCACTTTATATAGTAACTCAAGTATAAAAAGAATTAATAAATATTCATCATCGTTTTTTAGGTTTAATTATAATTTGAAAGTTTACATTATTATTAAAATTATGTTAATAACAACATTAATTGATATTCATAAGCAGTATGATTATATTTTATTATTATCTTTTATATATGAAATTATTATTAATATTTTTATTTTAAATATAAATATAATATTACTCAGAAAATGTAAATATCATTTGATTTAATTATTGTATTACGTAATAAGATAATAATCTCTTTTATTAACTTGCCGCCTTTCTCACTCTCTCTTTACTCTCCTCATCTTCTATCTATACTATCTTATCTATCTATTCATATCTCTATCACTACTCTTCTCTCTCATCTCTCTCCTCTTCTCTCTCTATCACTATCTCTCTCTCTCTCTTCTCTTATTCATACTCTAGGTATAAAAACTTGATTCGTTCACAAAGCATCACTCACGATATAAGAATAAATAATGTTTAATAGCTATAATGAATTTAAAACTCTATTATAGGTCACTCTCACAGCGACTCGTTATATATATATATTAAAAACGTAGTTTAATAAAAAAATTTCCCTCACTCACTCAAAAAAAAATATATCAAGTGTTCAAGATCTGCACTTAATAATAGAATATATAGATAACAATAATAAAAGAATTCTATATACACCGACTTATATATATATGCTTAGGTCGCTCATATGAGTTATTCTCAACGTATAACCAAAGCTATATACTATTAGTGATGTAAATAATATATTAGTTGTATTGAAAGAGGTCAGGACTTCCTGACACAGAGAAGCTCACTAGCAATATACTATAAGAATAACCTATTATATTAGGTCTCACAAACGTTATAAAAATATGGAAAGTCCAATTACGTGGAGCTTCAAAAAGAACTTCTCAATAACAACTACCTTAGTTGAGTGTAAGTAGTAGCCATGACCTCAAAAATTCCAATTAAATAGGGGCGGTAGTCTGCTGAGTACTCATCCACACTGTACTTAGGAAAAGAACGTTTTTTTCGGGTTCCCCAAGGTGGCTATCTTTTGTGTACATTTCATGTACGCTGTTTTACCCTGTGGGGTCGCTCCCCCCTGGAAACTATTATTTCCTATAAATAACTAGTGAGAAGTGTATGAGGAATCACTCACCCTACCTAACCCAAGCCGCGCAACACGATAGCTAATACTACTTATTTCATGAACGTCTACTACTTACTAATGAGCTTATACTTTACTTATATATAGATATATGATAGCTAGCTTACTTATACTATTAATCACACAGAAATCATCAACTTTACTTATCACTATATATATATATATATAGTGACTGAGGGACACTGTTATAGTTATAGTACTAATAAATTATTAATAAGATACACTTGTTGAATAGTGCATATAGAGTATAGTCACCCGATACTTAATATGTTTTCCGTAGTAGTTTCCTGCGCTTATATTCCCGGTATATATAGAATTGATCCCTCCTTGCGTAGGGGACCGTCACGCCTACGTTCGTTTAGGTCATGTCACCTCAATCTCAGCTCCTCGACACTCTACGAACCGCCCGGACTATATAGTGACTCAGTCACTGCACTCGAATATACTATCCTTGACGTGCGTTACGCTATCGCTCGTACGCCTATAATTAACATAAAATATAATTATTATTATCATATCTGCGTGAATACGATTGAGTGCCATTTCAGTTACCGATATAATACCGATCTCCACATCAGCTAATCGTGCTAGTAATAAGACTTCGCGTCTTACTCCACTAGTGCTAACTGAGCTCTCTAAGTATGATAGATTAAGATATGTGTAATTTAGTGTATTATAATAAGTTATTAATTTTTATGAGGCTCACGCTATATTGAGAATATTTATAATATAATAATAATTTAATAAATAAATTAAATAAATTAAATAATAATATAAAATATATAAAATAATAATTATATAATATAATATATATATTAAATTAATTAATATTATTAAATATAATAATATATAATTATTAATAAAATATATATTTATATTTATTATATATATATATATATATATTATATATTATATATATATATTATATTATATTAATATTATATATTAATATATATTTATTAATATTATATAATATAATTAATATAATATATATTATATTAATTTTTAATATATATATATTATAATAATTATATATTATATATAATATATATATATTAATATATAGTATAATATTATTATATATATTATTATATAGTAATATATATATATTGCCGTGAGATTACATCAAACATTTAAGCAGAATTAGTTTACTCAGAGTCCGTATACTATATATATAACAGTTAATGTTATTTAGTTTAATTAAGTTAATTAAATTAATTAATTAGTAGTAGTTTTAGTTAAGTAGTTAGATAGTTAGATATAGATTACATAAAATATAGTAGTAGTAATTATATGATAGTTAATATAGTATAATCACTGTGTATAATGTATTACATTATTGTATAGCTAGAAAGAAGAAGATAATATAAAGAGATAAGTAAAGATAATATAATGAAAAGTGTAAATAAGAAGAAGAAGTAGTGAAGAATAAGAAGAATAAGAAGAAGATGAGAAGAGAAGGATATAAAAGAGAAAGAATAAGAAGTAATACTTCACCTCACCATTGCCCTATCATAATCGTAGTATAAACATTATATATAAGTGAGTCAGTAGTTTATAAGTATATAATTATATATAAGTTAGTTAATAAGTAGTAGTTAATTAGTAGTATAATATAGTTAGTTATAAGTTAAAGTTTATATATATATATTATATATATAATATATTATATATATATATATATATAATATAATGTAGAATGTATAGTTGGTAGTAGTAGTTTAGAGAAAACTTATTACAGACTTTCGTGTCATTTTATTCTCTCAGGGCACATGATATTATACTTTAATAAGATATTATATATATATATATATTATTGGTATAGAAATATATATATATATATATATATAAATATTATATATTATAAATATTAAATATATATATATATATATATATATATATATATATAATATATATTTAATAAATTATATATATATATTATATATATTAATATATAATATAATATTATATGATAAATATATATATATATATATTGATATATAATATATATAATATATTATTATAATACACATATATATTAATATATATATATATATATATTAATATAATATATATACTTAATATATATAATATATATAATACAAGGGTGTTAATTCAAAATATTATTTAGTGGTATAAAATTTTTCTTGACGTAAATGTATGATTTAAAGAAATGTGAGCCAATTTAAAATAATATAAGGTAAAAGTTCCTATAAAGTATGTAACGATAATGTAAGAACATAGAATAGATACATAAGAAATATGTTTAAGGAACTATTAGTGTATAGAAAAGCCATACTATTAATGGAAGCCTATCTAGAGTAGACTGATACCGTAGTCATATTACCCATTATTATAACCTTAAAACTAATAGCTTCTCATGCAATATCCACTAAATAGGACACTATACCTAGTAAAGACTAGTTCAAATCATTACTAATAAATATTACTACATCCAAATTTGGACATTAGTGAGTGATCACACTAAAAAAAATGATATATGAGTATACACTACTCTAAAACCTACCCACAGTACCACCACACACACTTACACTACATATCATAGGTTGGCATACCATGCATACTTACTACATGAACTACTTATTATGAGCTACTTATTTTATTAGCTACTTACCATAGCACTATTACAAATCATGTCCATATTACACTACCTAGTCATATCTAAATTACAACGGACCTAAGCTCCTAATAATTTGGGGAACTTCTGTCTAAATTTTAGCCTATATATACTATATTGATTAACCCAATCATCACATATATTAAATATATATATAACCTATTCTCAATTACCTTTCAATTTATAAATGTTAAGCCTTGAAGTCTAATCACTACAAACAAACTTATCTGTGGACAAACCATTCCATTAAATTAATTATACATTACCCTATATATATAGCTGAAATGCGATGCTTTTCTTAAATCAAGAGATGCGCATGCTTTGCTTCTTAATTTTCTTGTTATGCCCCCTGGTATCCCGCCGTCCTAATGCTGCGTACCATGAATGAAATTTATTGGTTCTTGTATTCATCAATAGATGTTTAAAAAATTTATTAGATATAGTAACATTGTTATCAATTAGTACTCACTCTCTGATAGAAAATTTGCCTTTCTACATCAAGACACAATACTGCGCTCACTCTACTATACAAAGACCTCTCCCGTCACAACCAACAACCCTCCCTCACTATAACCACCTCAGATACCATATAAATCAATACCCTAGTATTTACATTCAATATGTTGCAAACCTCCCCATCTTCATAGAGAGCTTCGATAAACGTTTTCTAACCATTTATATATCATAACGATTAAATGTCTCTTTAAATCACCATCACGAGACCTCAAAACCCCTTTGTCAACACAAACTAGCTCTTTCATCTCACTCCTGGCCTATTAATAATTTACATATATGTTAGTAGGGATAAATAAATATATATGTAACTTTACTTATTACTTTCACGTATGACCATCACTCGTGTTTTTATAATGACACCACTTTAAGAACTTGACACCAGGTGTTAATTAATAATACCCCACCAGTCAATTCCGCATCCCCAATACTCTATCCCTCACCTTCTCAATTCGTTGCTCATGTCCTTACTTCTGTATACTTTAAAGACCTCATTATATCGAGCGTGGATGTAGGCCATACCTTATCAAATTACTGCTTATAATTCACATACATTGAAATAACCTATAAAGAGCGTTTTATCATGGTATATAAAATTTACAGATTTCAAGTCTTCAAATTCACCACTCCCATATGATCCAGTGTATTAAAAAACTAATATCCCTAATGAACTAGAAGAAAAAAGATGCTGTGAGTACGGAGGAACATTCACGTAGTGCGAAAAGCAAGCAATGTGCAGAGGCTCGGATTACTACTTTTTATTAACTATTAATAAAGTCTCCATTGCCACTTATTTGCACGCATATCAGTTCCGTAAGAAGAAGTTTATCAAGATCATTATGAATCATTTATGCATATATCCGTATAGGGTTACGATCTGATTCCTAATAGCTCGAAGTAATAGGGCGACTGGTATGGAGTTATCAGTATCGAGGGCAAAACTTTAGATAAACTCTAGGTAAAATCGTCATTTATTATAGCTCTAACCTGAGTTACTAACACGATTCACTCTTATTTCAAACGGTATTATATGACTTATGTTAGTGTTTAAACTAACAAAGCTGTCTCACACAAACAGTGCGGCTCTAATAACTCAGTGTTACATCCACTATCTGTAAAAAACTCATTATGCCATTAAGAGAACGCTTATATAATCCTATTTAATTATGTCTTGATCATACCTAGCATCATATGTCTGTTCTCCTCTCATTTCTACAATCTCCTATCATAAGGAAACTTTTAAATCAGACACTATACGTTGACATAAGCCACCTCCCAACATCCAAAAATTCGAAATAGAGCTATCCGTACACTTCAGAACCGTGAAATAGAGTACCAACCCTTGCAATATGCTACCTCCTCTAATCAGCACTGTTTATGAATAGAGGAACACGTTTTCAAACCACGCCCTTTGCTAGTAGAAATTCTTTAAACCATAAATATTATTAATATCAATGGTTAATTTACACTTCAGTTAATGCAGTTCAGTATGAATGATTATTCCCTAATAAATTCTAAAAAGTTTTTAGTGATCTGTGAATACATGTGAATATTATACCTACCACTATCTGAAATCCAGTGTCATGGTGAGTCAATTTTAAACTTAATAATACCTGTATGTTTAGGGTTTGGTGAAAAAAACGGTTTCTTCATTTTTTTCATAGTTTATATTAATTATTTTATCATTATTAAATGTATTTTTTAAAAATTAATTGTAATAAAGTAGCTAATATTGAATGTATTTGTACACATTGAGTATTTTCTCTTAATTTAAGTTCAAGTTACCAGGATATACTTAAATATTTTCCATTTTGAGAAACCAGTTTTATTTATTTGAAATGTATTACGCTCTTCTATATGATTATGTGTTTATATACAATATTTGTTTTCGTTTTACTGAGGATTATACAATAGATACAGAGTTTGTATAGCGATAGAGCAAGTGTGTATGCTGTTTATAGAGGTCTTTCTATTACCCATTTTCTTACATCGAATTTTACTATTACGTGCTATTTATATACTTATTTGGTATTCTAAGTTAGATTAATCATATTTTATAAATATTTACTTTTAAACATTAATGAACATTTACTCAGTACTCCTATATTGTATATAGAATTGAGTTTACACTTGAAACTATGTATAACTAAAATCACTAACAGAAAGTGATATTACAGGAGGAGAATTGCAAAATAGATTAGAGTAATAATAATTAACTTCGAAATTTACGACACTGAAAGATTGTTTGATTGAAGAGGGGGAATAAGTAGAAGAAGAAACTTAAGGGAATAATGAATACGGCAAAAATTAGTTTAATTATTAAGAATGGACTCGACGTGCAATTGTGATAAAATTCTTCAAATATTTTGGACCTTGGTGGAATATCAACTTATATTCTATTCTACGTGAATCACTGAGGCTCCCACTCTCACTCAAAGAAGCATTCACACATTTTTACCATGTAAAAACATATTGGAGCCTGACTACTGGTTCATAGTCTTATCTTGTAGATACGCTATTTGGGCTCAGTCACACACATAAGTCTAATCATATAGTAATTATGATTCCTCTGATATTGACTGATATTAAGAGTCATAAGTAGTTTTTATTCTCAGAGTCGTATGAATAGCTATTTATGTGAGAATGACACGGTGGTGAGAACAGGTACGTCAGTAGTAATGGGAGCCATTTCGTGAGCCTTGAATAACTTTTTTTCCCGGATGGTTGTTATTAATTCCTTTTGGATATATATATATAGGTATTAATGATAAACAGGACTCTATTAAGTTATATATACTTATGACCAGCTACTTTAAGCATAATCATCTATCTTACAGTTTGATCGAATTTCAGATAATTATCCTAGTTCCTAGTATACTTTATGAGCTAAATAAATATCATAGTTTTGAGCAATTAGTCTACGACAAAAACAAAAGTTATAACATATTTTCTATGCGGAGGGCCTTATTATGCTATACCTATTTTATTTCCTTTTAAAAAGTACATAGTTCAACATACTATACTTTTTTGCACATGTTATACTTATTACTCCCTCTTACAGTAAATCTCTTGATTAATTTAAATATAATAAATGATTAATAATATATGAGATTTACTGATTAATATTAGAGCTGAAACAGAGTAAGATTAAAACCAGTTTAATGAAGCTACTTAAAACTTAAAAATATTATGTATATGTCAAAAAAATCATTGAAAATTATATTAATAAATAAATAAATAATAATGTGAATTTAATTAAACCATAAAAATTAATATTTATTTAGAACACAATACTCAGGGACTTCCACCTTGTAGGAAATTTGGATACCAAAAATTTCCAAATAATTAGTTTGCAATATATTGCTAAATTAACTTATAATATAAAATTGTTCAGTATAACATAGTAAATATATCTCATAACTTTAATTTTGAAAAAAATACGAGAAAAAAATTATACAATAATTAAATGTCACATTTATTTACCTGGGAGTCATACAAAACCTTGTTATCTTCTAAATATTTCTCTATATGACCTTATCATAGACAACTTTTTCCAGAACCTTTACATTAACTCAGAGATGTTATAAAGCGTAACTTGCCTATATAAATATTAGTCCCCAAATCTTCCTTTTTACATACTCATGTTACTCTAATTTAATATAGGCACAATGCATATGACCGTGATTAATTTCCAATCATTACTAGGTACCTCACTAAAAAATGTTCTATTAGATCGACTTAAAATATCAATATGCTTTAGTGCCTTCTGAGTCATTTCATTATATGTCTGTACTACGCCTCTTTTTCAAATATTATAGCTACCCTGTTATACCTCAGGGTTCCTGCAGCGTTTACTTGGTTTAATAATTTCAATATGGTTCTAGTAGTATAAACGTGATTTTTATTAATATCTTATTACGTCAAATTCAAATTTCATGTTTAAAGTCTAATTTGTTTACAAAATGGACATACAATAAACTATTTTAAGAGTTCCAATAACTATATATACTAATATCTTATTATTCCATCAGTAAACACTTAGAATGCTAAAAAAGCATTGAGATAAATATGTGTGCCAACCCTTTATATCTGATATATACTTGAACTAAATTTTCATCAATTTTAATTGGACCTTTTTCAGGTCAACCTATATCCTATAACTTTATATAAATATATATTAACATGCACTAAAAAAACTTCTTCAGGTCCTTTTTACTATTCCTTGCAAAATTAATTTTCTTGACTTCTCTCTTTGCCTTCTTTATTGATATCTGCAGTTTAGTTCGTTTCTATAGATATATTTATTTCCTTAATATAATTTTTCTAAATGACAATTCATTTACTCTTTAATTACCACCCTTTATTGTGCATAAATATATTTATAAATAACATTCTATGATACTTGTTCATTTGTTTAATTTTTTATCTTCTATCTCTCTATTCGCCAAAACAGGTATATTTTTACATTACTTCGCCCTTACCTATAATGAGGGAGTTTTTATTTTTATAAAACCATACTGTAATATACTAATATAATATTCTTAAATATATTGCTTAATTATTATATCGATTTTTACCCTATCAAATGATAAAATCAATGGTTGATGATTTTATCTTTTAATAAAACTCTTTATATCCCTAGAGTCTAGTATGTTTATATTATATAAGCTATTAGTTTACCGTACTGGCTATTGTCATGTATGTGTTTTTTTTACTAAAAATATTTTATGTATATCTATACGAAATCACTAAAGTTTAGGTTGCAAACCTATACATTTGTGGATGAGTATTACATGTTATGGTTGATATGTAAGTGCTAAATTGACAGACATTTAAAAAAAGCACAGTATCAACACAAACATTTTACACATAGACAACATATATAACTTTACTAACAAAAACTGGCATGGGAGTACGCTTAAATTTAAGTCATTTGATTGAGGCGAACATTTACCATTGAATAAGTCTCTGGGAGCTACTATGGAGCTACCTTACATGAGCTACTTACATTTTGAGCTTACTTGTAAAGACCCTATAGAGTATGGTCCGGTGATTCATTTATACGGATACTCTAAAAAACTATACCGCAACTGCGGTATAAAGCACTAAAATGTATAACATTTAATATTAAAATTATGTAGAGATAATTAACTATTATATATATAGTTAGAGAATGCTGAAATTATACTTAGTAATTGGAAGTGACATATTTATTTAAATAATAACAATAACTCTATCACAATAAACAGTACTCTACTTCTCAATTTTAAACATATTTCATTAGCAACATATGTGATTTGAACCAATAACAACTCAACTACTGTATACAATAAAATGCACTGTCTGTATTTGATAGTACGACTAATTACAATGTAACTCATGACTTGTGTATGTGGTCTATTCTTACGTTAATATATATATTATGATATATCATAAATCGCTTACATTGAATACCGCATCGTAGCAACTCCATAAACACTCGCCGATGAACTAGATCATACTCACATAACATCGGAATCTAGCTTCGGACCACTCAGAATACTACTATTTCCAGGGATAGGATCGGTACACCATTTATTGGCGACCGATACGGTCATTAGACACCGTCTAAGAAGTTAACAAATTGTCACCAAGCACGAGAATCATAAATATTTCCAACCAACCCTGTGGATATTCTGTCTCAAGTTCAAGTCCAATAATGTTATGTGTGCCTAACTATCGTGCAATCTAACGGCTGTCTATAAACAGTACAGGGTATTAGCAGAGCTCCACAGTATTTAAGTAGGAAACCTCATGCTAAACTATGACTAACCATCTACCTTTAAGGGCACTGATTGTCTGATTTTGTAAATGAATTAACCTCCACCTATATAGTGACACTTTACCTTCACGGAATCTTGCAACAGCCATGACGCTATCACCGATTGAATATTGATTCAACCTACTAGTATTGTAATCTCTGAACCAATCTATGATTTGGAGTGGTGGTAGCAATAACACACTGAAAGCAAACAATTATACAACCCTACCACCGAGTCTTTAAAAGTTAATCTAAAGAATTCTCTCTCACACTCATATTTCCATTAGCTCATAGGACCAAATACGCATATCGTAACCGTAGTTAAGTAAATTGTTAATAATGTACAGCCTAGCGGGAATTTCCTTCGAGAACATAGCAATTTGAGATTATTCAAGATTGACTCAGGAACTTTTTAACGAAGGTGATAAATTCATTTATTGTATTACTGAACGAAGTTCCACTTTACAAGAACAGCTATTCGTTAACGTTCATAACGGAAGATCAACATTTTGTAGACGAAGTATCGAGTAGACTCCTCACGTTGACACACTCTAGGAAACACAATCGTTGGTAGTATACAGGTAGCTTGTAGACATATAGTCTTATGTTTTATCCAAATTAACTTATTACTATAAATAGTATTTCACGCGCGGAATACTGTTTGTCCAATATGGTCATGTGGTGAGCGGTTCATAGTTCGTAGCTATATTTCCCACCTCCCAAGAGCCTATTGATGTGAACAAATATCCAGCAGGCTATCATATAACCTATATTGTTGTATTATACCCATGTGAGATCAAGTTACCTTTGAGTGTTTTAATATTTGATGTACTCGTATATCTCAGTGTCGTGTGTAGTTGAGAGTCCAGCCCGCTTATCCTTACCAAAAACTCATGGAAGGAGTTGTTTGAATAGGCAATAGATGAGGAGTAGCTAACAAACTCGACATCTATCTTGTTAGATATAGACTCTATAGGAACATAACATGTTTCATGAAGAGAACATTTAAAAAAGTAAGAGAACTTATACTTTCCAATTACATATAGGGAAATTTTTACTGGAAGTGTCTTGATATTGTTGCTGGACCCAATAGTATCCGTGGCCTAGCAAGGTCACTCAAGACCTATTAAATCCATTTGGTTAGAAATATATTTACTTTATTGTGAGACATTTAAAGTTGTAAACCTTTTATAAAGTATATCTAATCTTCTCCAATCGACCCACCGTTTGAAGACCTGCGTTAATTTAAGGATTTAATAGTAAATCGGAATTAGAAATAACGATCATTAAAACAGACTACCTGGAATTAACTTTAATAGAACGGCGTGAGTAACCGAAAAATTCGATGAGGAGTAACGCTACTGGATTCGCATGCTACTATGGTCTGACGCAGCTTCGACGTGATTTATTACGTTTAACAAATACCATACTATCGTTAATAGTCCTTGGAATTAAAAGCAATAATTTTATATAAGTGCTTTAGAAATCTTCCATAGCGGCGTAAAGATATTCTTCCACCACCACGCTAAACCGTTGTATTTCATCAATAAACAATACGTTTATTCACGACCTCATCATAATTTACGTTCTCAAATAATTTTTAACTAGTATCCGTCATTATTTTAAATTTAGATAGATAGTTTAATGTAAACTTACTTGGTTTCCTAGATTACAAGATATTTAGTAAAAAACACATTACAGACAGCCAGCGCGAAAACTGAAGCAACATTACCTCATACCATACCTTATAGCGAACTTTTACTAATTATTATTTGCATTTGCTTATCAGTTATCAAAAATAAATTTTAACTTAACAAGAATTTTAAATTTTAAGACTATAAAAAATCTATTTAATATAATTAATATTTAATTTATAATATATATATATATATATATATATATATTATATTATATTATATATATATATATATATATATATATTATATATATATATATATATATATATAATATACGTGTAGAATTAGCTAACTTAAAATTAGAGCAAATATTCCGCGTCTTTTTTCCTAAAAGATGAATTGGTATATATATATATAAATATTAATATTAATATTATATATATAATATTATATATATATATATAATATAAATATATATATATATATATATATATATATATATATATATATATATATATAATATAATATTAATATATAATTATTATATATGTATTATATATATATATATCATATTATTATAACTTAATATTAATTATAAAATATATATAAAATATAATATATATAGCCTATATAATTATATACTTATATATATTAATATATATAATATATAATATATATAAATAATATATATATATATATA
>JABUQX010090042.1:0-10863 GCA_015478945.1 Trachelipus rathkii | reverse complement strand
GAAAGGAGAGAGAGGAGAGAGAGAGAGAAGAGAGAGAGAGACGAGAGAGAGAGGAGAGAGAGAAGAGAGAGAAGAACGAGAGAGAGAGAAAGAGAGAGAGAGAGAGAAGAGAAATAGAGAGAGAAGAGGAAGAGAGAGAGAGAGGAGAAAGAGAGAAAGGAGAAAGAAAAGGAAAAGAGAAAGAGGAAAGAGAAAGAGGAAAGAGAAAGAGAAAGAGAAGACAGAGAAAGAGAAAGAGAAAGAAGAGAAGAAAGAGAAAAAGAGAAAAGAAAGAGAGAGAAGAGATCGAGGAGAGGAAGAAGGAGAGAGAGGAGAGAGAGAGAGAGAGAGAGTAAGAGAGAGAGAGAGAAGATTTAGTTCATGGACAATGCGAGTTTTGCTCGTTAAAGGATTCGAGTTCGATACTTGCGTGATAGAGCTTAAATAGAGATTTGAACCTCAGAACACATAATGGAGACAAAAAAAATGTCGTTTGCAGGAAATTGTTCTGCAATTTAACTAATATTGTTACAGATTTTTTATTACGCTGATCTCATACCCAACCATTTAAAATAACCACTAGGAAATCGGCAAACTCTTTACAAATTACAACAGCACACCCTTTTCGAATATAAAAATCACATTTTCTTCATGCTTCTATCACAGAAGGTCAGGTCCGCCCATCTGGATTCGAAACCGTGTCCACGATGACCAAAATATTAAAATGCGTTAAGCCAAAGCAGGGCTTGCTCTCAAACCTAGATAACCTTCTGCACCCTACTCCACTTGGTATAGAATAATTTTCCTTAACCAAAATCCTACCGAGGTTCTCAGGAAAGAGAATTATGACGGTGCTGGATGATAGAGCGAAAGCAATATGGCAATTACCATATGCTGTTTTATTTTGGAAAACAGAATCGAAATGATAAAATACAGCGTCAAGACACAATAAGATCATTTACGGGATGAACACCTCTGGTCTTCAACCACAGAGATGATACATTCTTGCTAATTAATGGGGAACAATAAACCTAAATACTACTTTGAAGTGTCGATTTTAGATACAAAAATGAGCTTGTAATTGGAAAAATAAAACTACAAATACAAATTCTTTAAATATTTTTAATGAAGACAATTTTTGGTATAACTGATAATAATTACAAAACCTTTTTCTATTTAAATTACATAAAGCTTTATACATCACTAATATAAAAGAAAAAGATTACACAAAGGAACCATATTGGGGTTATGCTTCTACTCAAAAATCACGTGAGAAAAATCTAACCATAAAAAGTTAACTTTGATAATTAATTTTTTTTTTACACTATCAAAATTACAACTATTTCACAATTTTACAAAACAAAAAATGACTCACAGATAATAAAAGCTTAAGAATTTCAATCATTTACAAAAAAAAAAAAAGAATTAAAAAAACTTTAGTACCACCTAAATATATATTTACAACACCTTCTTCGAAGGATTTCTAAACATAGACTGACTAGGAAGACTGACACCCCCATCCAACATAATTTGTGGTCCTGTATAAGTTCTCCACAAGAGGGAGGATCCTCTCTTGAGTCCCTTGATTTGTCGTAAATGTTTGTAACAATCGTACCAATTATCGTACAGTGGCATGAGTGGAGGAGAACATCCAACCAAACTAAAATTAAATAATAAATTAATTAATTAATTAATTAATTATATAATATATATATATATATATATATATATATATATATATATATATATATTATATTATATATATATATATATATATATATATTTATATATATACCATCCAATTCATCTAGGGATGATCCTAGGGATGACAAAATAAGAACCAGGAAACTAATTCCATTTTAGCAATAATATAGTATAATTATTAAATGAAATATTAGCATGTAATTTGTGCTGGACCACGAAAATATTTTCTTTCCTTCCTCTAAAATCAAACCACAAATTAAAACAATCCCTTTTGGCCCACACAATAAATTTAAACAATCAGAATTGCATGTTTGTTTTAATGAAAATAAAACGCAATGTTATCAAAGAAGGCTTAAGTTTTTCGTTTTCACCTATCATATGGGCTTTAGTATTCAAGTGTACATTTCTTCGGAAAATATACAATTAAAAGATACTCGTTACAAATCAAACGAAAATCGGATTCTATAGCTACTGGATTCAAGATTGTGAGTTTTTACAGGCACTTTTCCAATCAAAGATCCAAAGGGTTATATATAATACAACTTGAATATATACTCTCGAGCTCCGCCGAGACATATAGTATATATATTATGACTTTCTTACCAAAGATCTAGACACTACAGCTTGATATTTATTGCGAAAACATCACTGTATATTTTGTAAGATGACTTTTATAATAAAATATCAAATACTTGATTCAAGATATCTACCCAGAACCCAACTAGGTTTGTCATTATTTTTAAAAAAAATTATCTAATTGCTATTGCACTGCCTATAACATTTCAATAAATTTCCTAGTTATTTGTTAAACTAAGTAAAGTACTTTTTTAATGCACTCCTTTCTTTTTAAATCAGTTTGATAATCGAGTGAATGGGAAGATGCTTCTTCTTAAGAATATATATACAGAATTCAACACAGAGTGGAGACTAATAATTAATAATAATAAAAATAATAATAAATCTTATTACTTACCCAGAACCAGAGGCTGCCATACAATTAGCTACTACTTGCAAGGGATACATGATAGCAGATGCCATAAACTGAAAATGGATAACAACAATCTTAAAACCGAACACAGAATTACAAAATGTCTTATCCCTATAATTCAATATTCATTTTAAAAATGAAAAAAATTTCCTCTGGAAAATCTTTCACTTACCCTCATTGAGGCGGCTATGTAAGACTTAATATCCTTATCCTCGACTACGAAATTATTAATAATATGAATAAAGCTATTAGCCAACCACAGAGCCCCAATATCACAAAGAAGACGAGGAACGAGACCCGAAAAGTAGCCTTTTATACCCTCTTCCTTGTAAATCACTGTGATTGAAGAAATTATTCCCCTGAAACGAATAAATACATTAAAAGCTTACATCAAAAGGAGACAAAAATACAAACAATATACAAGATATAATGGGTATATGCCCAGGAAGAAACAATACAAACCCTACATTAGTCAAGTATCAAGTCCAGATTTCAAGACTGATACTCAGAGGAAAAATAATATTTGGTCAGAATCAGCCAAATACAAATCCAGGTTCTTGCAAATTCTTTGTAATAAAAATGCATAAATTGTCTTATCTGATATTTTTATCATCATTTTCATGGCACATTAATTTTTTAAATTAAAATCACAATAGTAAATGTGAATTTACGTGTACCGTAGTTTATATAAAATAATTCAATTAAAAATATTTAAAGAAATAAATAACCTAACATGTATCATACCATAAATGAATAAAGATTTGATATTCCTCTTAATCCCTTTCAATTATATATATATATATATATATATATATATATATATAGTAGAGAGATATATGTATACGCAGCAGCGGTATAAACAATAGCAGTATATATATATATATATATATATATATATGTTGTATATTGTTATATATGATATATATATAAGTATATATATATATATATATATATATACATATACATATTAAGCATATGATACATGATGATATTATATGTTATTATTATACATGTTGTTGGAGTTGAGTTGAAAGAGCTAGGCTATTACATAGTTATTATATATACATATATTATATATATACATATATATATTATTATTAAGTTATAAAGATATATATTATATATATACATATATATATAGTTATTACATATATTAATATTAATATATATATATATAGAGGAGAGCATGTACGCACACTTGCCGATGAAAGCAATCCTGATTTCTACCGGTCTCGTCCTTCCTTGCAATCATACCTTACACACTCATCCCTCCAGGGCAACATCTTTACTGACCACCATCTATCCACATATATACAATATACTTACCCTGCCGTAGAAGAGGTTATAGACAACATCTTTGCTGGCAGATATCCCTACTACTTATATCCCCAGGTGTGGGGGAGGAAAGCACTGGCTCCGCATCGTATGCCACTCTTATCTCTTTGCTAGATTGCAATGCAAGCCCCAGAGAAGGTCGTGATCGCCTGCGTAAACGGCCTTCTATCTTTCAGCGAAAATGTATGAATCGTATGGGTACATATAATGTCAGAGGAATAAATGTTTGTGAGAAGAGGAAAGAGGTTAATGGATGTGGATGTAGAAAGGGCAAAATTTGATTTGCCCTCTGTGACAGGAAACATTGAAAATGAGGTGGTGTGAAATGTGTGGCTGCTGGGAAGTGAATGAGAGGGGGAGAGAAGGAGTTGCAATTTTGATGAGTGACTTGTGGTATAGAGCTATGGCAGACTTTTGTGTGTGTGTGTGTGAGTGCTAGAATTCTAATGGTTAAATTAAAGTTTGAAAAGGTCAAGGTATGTGTGGTTGTGACGTATGGTCCATCTGAGGGAAATGTTGAGAGTACGATTTTCTGGGATAATCTGAATGAAGTTTTGGATGGCGAGTAGGAACTTCAGATTGATTGTGTTGGGTGACCTAAATGGTTGGATATGTGATCAAAAAAGGGATGGTATAACAGGTGGTGGGGTGTCGGGAGAAAAATGAGAATGGTAGGATGGTGATTGATTGTGAGGAGAGAGGGGTATATGTGTAAGTAATACTTTCTTTAAACACAATATATTCATAAGGTATAATAGAGTTGGTGTAGGTAGAGATGGTATCGAAGTAAAAAGTATGATTGATTTTGTGCTGGTGAAGGAGATGTTGAAGTATGTGTTGGATGTTAAATCAGTGGGGGGATTAGGAATGGGATTATCGGATCATTTTGTTATTCTATGTAAAATTAAGAGTGAGAAGTTAAGTGAACAAGGTAATAAGGATAAGTGTGTAAGAGAGCCTTCGCAAGTAAATCAGTTGGAATGAACAAGTTGGAACTGTACAAATCTACAAATGAAGGGAAGCAAATTGTTAGCAGTGCAAAAGGGAAGTATGTGGATGTGCTAAAGTAGGAAGTAAGGATGTTAAAAGTGAGTGGTGGAATAAAGAGGTGATGCAAGCGGTTGCAGTAAAAAGAAGCGTGGTTGAATGTACATTAAAAGCAAATGATGAAGTTTCAAAGAAAAATGTTTGGAATTATATAAGGAAGAAAAAAGAAGTACTAAAAGGTGCATGCGTAGGAGAAAAGAAGAGGTAAATGAGCAGTTTGGAAGGAGGAGTAATAGAGACTTACTAAGGAATAGAAGCCTTTGAAGGAAGAAAGGTTAAGAGAATGAGAATAAGGGAATCTGCTTAGAATAATGAATAGGATGGTACTTTTTGTAACTGATGAAATGGATGTGAGGGAGGAAAAGAACACTTCGAAAATCTGTATAATATTGGAAGTAATGAAGAGGTGATTGTGAATATGTGTGGGTTTGATGGTGCAAGAAGGAATAGGTATTTTGGGGATGAGGTCATTAGCAAGGAGGAGGTAATGGGTAGAGTGAGAAAGTTGAAGAATGGTAAATCTGCAGGTATAGATGAAATTACTGGTGAAATGATCAAGAATGAAGGTGAGATGGTGATTGATTGATTTAAAGTTGTGTAATAAAGATTTATGGAGGGTATAATTCCGAGGGATTGAGAGAGATTAGTAATAGTACCCTTATATATGGTAAGAAGATAAGGGAACTGTAGAATTATAGGGGGAAATTAGTTTATGAGTGTTGTAGGGAAGATATATTCTCCTGGTATTTTGTCGAAAGAGTCCGTCGAGTGACTGATGGACTGATTGGTGAAGAACAAAGTGCGTATCCGCGTGATAGAACCAACTCTATCAGACCTACATTGAAACAAATGATTGAGAAAATGAGGGAGAAGAATAATAAATTGTATTAGGTTATATGGATTTGCAACAGGCGTATGATAGGATTAATAGGGAAGCTCTATGGCAGGTGTTAGTGATGTATGGTGTTGGTGGTAGGCTTCTGAATGGAATCAAAAGTATGTATGACGATAGTGAAGCGTGTGTAAGAATAAATGGAGTCGAAAGTGATTGGTTAATATTAATAGGGGGAGTGAGGCAGGGATGTTAGGTCTCCTTGGTTATTCAATTTGTATATGATGTGGGGTTATGAAGGAATTAGAGATGGGGTGGCAGGAAATGGTGTTAGAATGTTGGAGAATGGAAGGAGAGTGGAGGGTGCCCTACCTATTATATGCGGATGATTTGGTTTTGTGTGGTGAATCTGAAAAGAGTTTGAGAGGATTGGTAGAGAGATTTGGCAGGGTGTGTAAGAGGGGTTTGAAAGTAAACGTAGATAAGAGTAAGGTTGTGGTTGTGAGTGAGGACAGTCCTCAGTGTGAAGTTGTGTTAGATGGTGAGCAGCTGGAACAAGTGTCGGAGTTTAAATATTTAGGATATATGTTGGATGAAAAGGGAACGGATGATGCAGAGTGTAGTAGAAAGTTGTAAATGGCAGGAAAGTGGCTGGGTGCAATTATATCGCTGGTGGATGAAAGGACTAAGTCTTGAGTGAGCTAGGGTCTTACATAAGGGTATGTTGTTACCTGTGTTAATGTACAGTAGTGAGACTATGGTCTGGAATAAGAGGTAAAGATCTAAAGTTCAATGTGTTCAGATGGACAATCTTAGGGGCATGTTCTAGGGTGTGAGAAGAATTGATAAAAATGAGGAATGAACGTATTAGAGGTTGTGTGGTGTGATGAAAGGGATAAATGAGGAGAATAAATGAAAGACGTTGGAGATGGTTTGGTCATGTGGAAAGGGATGAATGATAGTCGGTTGGTTAAGCGGATGCATAGTGGTGTGTGTGCTGGGAATCGACTGGCTGGGAGACTAAAGAAAAAATGGATTGAGTCAGTAAAGGAATGCCTGGAGGAGAGAAATGTGAGTTTGGCAGAAGCGAGAATAAAGGTGCATAATAGGAGTGAATGGCAGGGTTTTGTAAGGGGGTATGGTTGTGGCCGACCTGGGCCAAGGGATGAACCACACTTTGACGAGATGCCATAGTGAGGGTCCCTCGCGGTCCCGTTGGGGTAGCCACCCTTAAGGGTGCTATAATTGCCCAGAATGTATTACTTCACTACCACAAAACTTTCAAATAAAATATTTGGGTTCAACAAACGTAGAGTGAAATAAATGATTTGCGTTGCTTTTTATTTACTAATTTTCCTTAACAAATTGCGTAATATTATTTTTTTTATTCCTTCCTTTTATTTTATTAGTTTCTTTAAAATAATATTTTCGTATTATTAACCTTCGAGTATTTATTTTATTTTGTAACATATTTATTTCGGTATTTTTTTTAATAAATACTGTCGTTGTTTTTATTTAACTTTAATTTATTTATTTTATCCTTAATTTATATTTTATTTCGGTATTTATTTATTCATGAATATTGTTTTTTTTGTTTTATCTAAGCTTCTTAATTTATTTCTGTTTGTTTGATATGAATAGATATGGTGGTGATTTTCTGACTGGGGGAGAGTTCTACTAAAGATATAAAAGGGGGCGGTAAGGCTTCGCTAACCATTGAACTTGAGCTAAGATTGCTATCTCTCAGGAACTACAAACAAGAATTTCTAAATTAATTAAGAATTGTCAACACCATACTTCTCATTAAATCATTTAAAATTGGCATGTTATATATATATATATATATATATATATATATATATATATATATATATATATATATATATATATATATATATATATATATATATATATATATATATATATATATATATATATATATATATATATATATTTATATATACTCATTACCCTTCTTATCAACACCAATTACCAGGAAAAAACAAGATAGATAAGTTTTTCCTATCATTAGCAATCTTTTACTTGAAAACGATATGAATAAGCTTTGAGCTGTACGTAAGAATATTGGTTATATCATCAGTCTTATTTTCTTCGAGAAAACACTGACTTGCATATATTAATTCACCAGAAAGTACTTTAATTTCTAAATATTGACATAGTTCATTGCTATAATTGTCCTTAACAATGTTGTTTACATTCTGAATATCCATCTATCTGCCCACTAGAATGACCCTCATGGCTTTTTACAACCACACTTCTCTTTCACAGATCTTAATGTCACTTGTAGTTTGGGGTTTCGTTCTCTCTCTCAATCGTTTGGTATATCTATGCAGCAAAATTGAGAGTTAAAAGTAGAATATAATTATTAAGGGAAAGATTGATTAATTATGTGAGAAGAACTAACAAACCACAACAAAAATGAGTAAAATAGGATTAAAAAACACAAAAACTTATGCTGGTGACATTTAACCAGAAGATGAACTGTTTATGTCTCACATTAATGGTATTAAATTTAAGACTTGTCATCCATCATAATGGATACATCTGGTATAGGAGAGTAAGAAAGAAAATAGTCTTGATGGTAGCTTAACAAATCTGTAATGGAATAGTAATGCCTACCAATCCAACTACTATAGTACCAATGAAAATAGATATTAATAAAAAAAACGGATGAAGCTAAGATACTGCATTAGCAAAATCATCCAAGCAGATATTCTGGCACGGTAAAGAAAGTAGAACATTTCAATGCCTACACAAACAATTCAGTAATTTCTCTATCAATGGTGATAAGATTGAAGTTCACATAGCCAGGGCTGTGGAGGCAGATTTGGAAGCAATTTCATTGATGCCACAGCCAGTTAAATGTACAGAGTAAGAATTCAACGTAAATTTTAGTAATTTCATTTTAAAAAACATTTTACTTCTAATTACAAAATTATAATTTCAAGTATTTTATATCAAAAGACCCTCTCAAAATAGTGTTTTGAAAAATTTACAAAAGCACAGAAGAAATACAATGTATATCAAGTCATTATATGATAAAAGATGAATTTTGAAAAAACTATGGGAAGCAAAAATTAGATGTTTAAACAGCTTGGATAAAAATGCTAAAAAACATTAATTTTAGAAGAAATTTGCAGTTTCTCAAACCTAAAGCTTTTGTAAACAGTTAATAAGAAATACAGATTGCAGTAAAAATATTTCCCAACTGCATCAAAGTCAACAAAAGTGAAATTTACTGAAGAACAGGCATCATTTATAACATTTATTTCAGTACGGCTTTATTTTCATAACCAGCCTTCAATGTCTAAATGGGTAAATGGTTATTAAATTTGTGAATTTCTTTAGAAGGGAATAGTATGATAAACTCTAGTTGAAGAAGGAGCGAATAAAAATTAAGAGCTTCTCAATAAAACTTTTATGAGGAAAGGGGGCTATTTATTTACCTTAAAACAGACTCCACCACATGCCACAGAGTTAACTATTTGAGGACTCTGAGTTGGGTGTTATCGGTACAAGCTCCACAGCCATGTAACCGACTACCAAATTACAAATACAACTAGAAAGTGATTGTTTAATATTAATAGCGGAGTGAGGTAGGGATGTGTTATCTCTCCATAGTTATTTAATTTGTGGGATTATGAAAGAATTAAAGGTGGGGGTGGCAGGGGAAGGTGTTAGAGTGATGGAGAATGAGAGTGGAGGGTCCCTGCTTATTATATGCAGATGATTAGGTTCTGTGTGGTGAATCTGGAGAAGAGAGTTTGAGAGGATTGGTAGAGGGGTTTGGCAGGGTGTGTAAAAGGAGGGGTTTGAAAGTTAATGTAGATAAAAGTAAGGTTATGGTAGTGAGTGAGAAGAGTTCACAGTGTGAAGTCATGTTAGATGGTGAGCAACTGGAACAAGTATCTGAGTTTAAATATTTAGGGTATATGTTGAATGAAAAGGGAACGGATGATGCAGAATGTAATAGGAAAGTTGTGAATGGTAGGAAGGTGGCTGGTGCAATTAAATCCTTGGTGGATGTGAAGGGACTAAGTCTTGGGTGCACTAGGGTTTTGCATGAGGGTATGCTGTTGCTTGTGTTAATGTATAATAGTGAAACTATGGTCTGGAATAAGAGGTATAGATCTAAGGTTCAAAGTTTTCAGATGGACAATTTTAGGGGCGTGTTAGGTGTTAGAAGAATTGATAAAATGAGGAATGAACACATTAGGGAGTTGTGTGGTGTGAAGAAGGGCGTAAATGAGAGAATAAACGAGAGTATATTGAGATGGTTTGGTTATATGTAAAGGATGGATGATAGTCAGTTGGATAAGCAGATGTATAATGGCGGGTGTGTTGGGAATCGACCAGCTGGGAGACAGAAGAAAAAGTGGATTGAGTCAGTTAATGAATGCCCAAAGGAGAGGAATGTGAGTTTTGCAGAAGCGAGAAGAAAGGTGCATAACAGGAGTGAATGGCGTGGGTTTTGTGAGGGGATATGGTTGTGGGCTTTGCCCAGGTGATGAACACCACATTGATGAGATACCACAGTGACGGTCCGTCGCTGTCTCATGAAGCCTCATAGTGGATTTTTCTGATTGCGACGATTCCTCATTTGTGTCATGTTCTTCTACTAATTTCCTGTTCCAGTGTATGCTACTCATTTCACCCCCAATCTGGGGATAGGAGGAAGATAATAATAATAATAACAAATACACACACACACAAATAATAATAATAATAATAACACACACACACACACACACTAAAAATAATAAAAATATAATAAATAATAATAAAAAAAATCATAATAATTATATATATATATATATATATATATATATATATATATATATATATATATATATATATATATATATATATATGAAGCGGCGCACGAAAACGCGAAAGTGTTTCACGATAAATGCGAAAAAGCTTCAAAACCTGTATCTGAACTGAACGAAGTACACCG
>JABUQX010090041.1:35000-46605 GCA_015478945.1 Trachelipus rathkii | reverse complement strand
CAGTAAGAGGCGAAAGAGAAGAAGAGGTGTATAACTTAGGGCCGAAGAATGGCGAGAGTTGTGAGGGTATGAAGTTTGTGGCCCACCTGGGGCCAAGGCATGAACCTTACCTTGACGATCTACCATAGTGGTCCATCGCTGTCCCATGAGAAGCTTTAGGGTGGATTTTCTGACTGCGATGAGTTCTCGCTAATTAAGGTATAGAGAGGCGGTAAGGCTGGGCTTTCTTTTCGACTTATCCATATTTCCTCTACTGCTTTCTTTTCCATTGCTCGTTGATTACGCACCTTTACCCAGCTTCTTGGGAAAATAGAAGGCAGATAAAGAGAGAGAATCTCTCTCTCTATATATACCATATCACATATATATCTTTATATATATATATATATATATATATATATATATATAAGATATATATCATATATATATATATATATACATATCATTATATATATAGTATATTATACTTTATTTAATTGTTAGTAACATAGATATATACATATATATATATCACTGGATATATATGTGCTCTTCCTCTCTTATATATATATATATATATATATATATATGTGTATATATATACATCTCTTTTATATATATAATATATATTATATATATATATACTTCTCTCTGCCTCTGCTCTATATATGCTCTCACTATACCTCTCTCTCTCTCTCTCATATCTCTCTCTCTTATATATATATATATACCTCTCTCTCTCTCTCTCTGCATATATATATATATATAAGTAGTATGGCACTGTTTTTCGCACGAAAATGACCTTGACCTTTTTTGGCCACTAACCTGGCCTTTTTTTACCTTGACCTTGACTGACCTTGACCTTTTTTTGAGCCCAAATTTTTACCTGACCTTGACCTTTTTAGCGCCGGCTTTTTCGACCAACGCTGCGTGCTGCCGGATTCATTTGATCCACGGTATTTTTGGCAACCTATTTTCGCTATTTAGCGCACTTTCGAAGAAAGAAAGGGCCTTCGCTTTATTGCGTTAGCAACCGTTGGCCACACTACCCCACCTAATTTTTCGGCCCATGGGTCAATTTTTGACCCACAGTAATTTGATCATCTTTAGGGGCTTAGCCCTTTTGATATCTTAACGCGATCCTGGCCCTGCAGGTTGCGAACCGCAAGCCATAGAAGTCCACCGCCGCCGTTTTCCCGCCCGTCACGTTTTAGCACCACACACACACACACACACACACACACACACACACACACACACACACACACACACACACACATGTTTGTTTCTTACTTACACGAGCTACTAACCCATGTGCGCGGAAACTTCCTTACACCTCAAGCCTTAACGTCTTTATATGTTCGAGTTCCCATCGGTCATAAATCAAAATAGAACTCGACCTCTCACCACCGATGCAAATCCTGACCTTTTAACCACCCGTCCACCGTACGAATTGAGAGAATACATAATTTAATTTTCAAGTTTATAAAAGCAAGTCCGCGGCTTCCCAATAATTATTATAATAATAATAATAATAATAATAATAATAATAATAATAATAATAATAATAATAATAATAATAATAATAATAATAATAATAATAATAATAATAATAATAATCTCGAAAAACTCTTCGATTGTTACGCTACCAGTCAACCCACTAACCAAACATGCTCATGCAAATCATACAATTTGACTTAGTCGCTATTATATATATATATATATATATATATATATATATATATATATAGATATATATATATATATATATATATATATATTTGTAGCTCTGCTGCTGTGAGAGAGAGAGAGAGGAGAGAGAGGAGGAGAGGGAGAGAGCCGTACTTACGTGGCTGGATCAGCTGGAATCACGTGGAAGTCAACAGCCATATAATATAATAATAATAATATGTATATATAATAACATATAATAATATAATAATAATATATAATATATATATAATAATATACCTCTCTCCTCTTATATATATATCTTACTATATGCATAATAATATATATATATAATAACATATATATATGTATGTATATGTATAACAATATATATATATATGCACAGATTTTTACGCTCACACACAGATTTACTTACACTCACACAGGTTCACCCACACACACACCCACACACACACACACACACACACACACACACACACTTTACACACACACACACACAGATTTGCCACTCACACAGATTTACTTACACTCCCACACATATTTACTTACTCACACACAGATTTACTTATACACTACACTTACATTTACGCCCTTACACACGTACAAAGCTTACACTGCCGACCCTTTGGTCATCCATGGGTTAATTACGATACATTTTTTATCCTTCCTTTAGGGACTTAGCCCTTTTTGATGTCTTAACCTTGTTTGACCATGAAATTTCGGCCTTGACCTTGCCATATGTTCAATTTGTACACTAACAGTAAGCTTGATGGTTCCCAATCACCGTAAGAGGTACCCTAAAGTTATGTTCTATTAGTGTTCTATTACCAGTTGAGTGCCAGGTGAGTGCCAGGTGAGGGCCAGGTGAGTGCCAAGTGAGTACCAATGAGTGCCAAGTGAGTGCCAATGAAGGTGCCAACTGAGTGCCACATGGTGCTTAAGTGAGTGCCACATAGGTGTAACTGAGTGCCACTTTTCCAAGCACCATTCACCTGAGCCTAGAGCCAACCTAATATGGTGTCTACTAGGTAATAAGGTATAGAGAATCAAGGAATGGGTGTGCAGCTGCAAATCTATCGACAGAAAATCAGCACCTATTCACCAGGATTAATATTTTTATAACACTTATGGCGGCGAATATCAATCTAAAGAGTTGGCGATTGAGATAGTGATACCGGCGTTTCGAGGAGTTCAAGTCAACGTCCGCAGGGTGGGCACGTCAGAAACCGTCCGCCGCGCGTGCGCCGCAAACAATATTTCCGCCAAAAATGCGCGTGCGGCACCGGTGGCGCAATCTGTACTCCACGCCGTCGCCCGCCGCCGCGTGCGTCGCAGACACGCAAAGAATTCCGCGTGAACGAAAAATATGATATCAATGTAAACTATTCGAAAATTTCGTTTCAAATATACTATGAGTCGTTCATTTTATTTCTTGTACGAAATTGTATTAAAAACATATACTTTACATACCTTAAGGAAGTAAATCAGTAAATCAATAGAGGTCTTATTACCTAACACCTGGGATTAGTATAACATTTACTTTACTACTTTGCTCTCTGCTTTACTGCTAACTCATATGCATTACATGCCTTAAAGCAGTAAATCAGTAATCAATATAGGGGTGTTACCTGTTTCCTAGGGATAGTGTCTTTGTTTGCTCTTTGCACTTTAACTCATATTTTTACTACTTTAACTCATGTTTTACTTCTTCATTCCTGCTTGAAAAAAAGGCTTTTCCCCTGAAAATCATTTATTTGAAAAAGGACATTAAAATGTTTCTTTTTTTTATTGTAAGTTTTGGTATAAGACTTGGAAAAAAAGGCAGAAGGGAATCTGTTTTAATACTTTATTTTTAATGGAAGAATAAAAAACTCACAGGGAAAATGTTCCAGAAACATTTTTATTTTATCTATCTAATTTATTAAAACCTTTTTTTATATATATGGTTTTAAGGGAAGTAAAACCGCTTATTTCCATTTCCTTATTTATTATAATCAAACTATAAAATCATTTGTACCTAAATTTTAGCATAAATACTCTTTACAAGTTTAGCTAAACCTGCAGCTATTTAAAAAACATATAATGGAAATAAATACCAATAGACTCACATAATTAGGATAAAGGTTTAGACAGGTAGTATAGTTTTTACAGCATAGTAATCACGAAAAATAAAATGCTATAATGATTATTCAATATAAATTATACTTTCAAAGAATCAATTATGTGAACAGTATCGTTTTTTGCTCTATAAACGGAAATCCAATATCATAGTGGGTTGAGGTGATGTGACGAGGCAATGTATTGAATATGAAACAGGTATCCTTCTCCAACTTTACAGAGTTTATTTCGTTAATAGCAAACACTCCTAAAGCGAGGTTCATTTTTAAACACCAATTTTATTTCCTCTTCTGATACATCTTTAATAATTCAAAAAAGTACATTTACGTACTCAATTCAATTCAATAGGTTGGATGCTCAGATAGACGCCACTACAGTGATGGGTGATTGCTTGAACTCAGTCAAGAGACTTGGTCTGGGTGCCCTTTACTCAAAATGTTTAAATGATGACGATTCTCGCTGAAAGGTCTGCAGTAAGATCATAGGCATATATATTCTCTGCGTATTCTTCAAGATTTAAACCTGTCCCGCTATCATTACATGATACAGTGTTGACATTAAGTCAGTAAAGGTCGAGTACAGAGGGTGGTCCTCGTTGACATAACATTTCGCTCATCTACGTCCGTAGAACTAGTCAATTCCGCTGTCAAACTGAAATACCTCGGGCCAAGGTGAATTTATAAGGTGACTTGCTATAAATTCCCGGAAGTAGGCTACATATTCCACGAATTCTATTATTACTTTCTGTGGTAAATTTCCGTTCACAATGTTAAGGGGATATTGATACTCGATAAGCCTTGAGTGAAATTAAATATCTTGGTTTCAACTCTCTTAATAGGGTACTTTGCTGTAGTATCAAGCAATTTCAAATTTCAATGACGCTGTAGGTGATAATTTCCTTTTCAGCGCAGATAGCCTCCAACAGTTTGAAAACAGGTTTGGACATACCACAAGGTGTAACAGTGAGCTTTTTTTATTTTAGAAACAAATTAAGATTTAGCCATGATAAATAATTTATATTATCTACAGATGTTAAAATAGAATATCAGAAGAAGATGTCGCCATTTAATCGACCGTAAAATTCATGTAGTATTATTTATGACTCTAGCTGCTTTATCTATATGTGCAGCTTCATCTTTGAAACTAAAACCACTATAAATTTGGGTGAAGGGCACTTTGCCATCCAGTGAATAATTTGTAAAATGGCTCTATATGAAAACTGCTAAGGATAGTATGCTGATGCACCAGTTCCTTTAAGATAGACTTCAACCTGGGTGAAACATGTAGATTTTGTATATACTATATGGTCATCACCCGTAGGAAGATCTGTAGCCATCAGGTTTTGTCAATTTCGTTTTTACATATAAAGAAACACATTAGAGGGTCTAGGTAATTGATCAAAGTACCTAGAATCTTATGAACTCCTAAGAGAACATCTATATTGATAGTAGATGCAGAAGTTAATACTGATAAAATTGGACTCGCTAACGCTAATCTGTGTAAGGTTCAGTGAAGAAGTCAATTCACTCTTTAACAATGGACTAGAAGGATGGAAAGGAAATGCATCTTTATATATTACGAAATATGCCGTATAATGAACATTTTCATGAACATATACTTATATACACACACATCGTATAAAAGTTATCAGTTAGTAGTTAAATAGCAACATTTTTTCTTTAGAGGTTTTTTCCGCTTAGTCTTTTTCTTTATGACATTCTTCTTGATCCCCCGACCTTGTCCTGACATTTTACGTCTTATTTTGCGCTTAACATCATCCAACATCTCATCTGAAACATCGGCTATACGTCTTTTTAATGCTGTACGAGGATTATTTCCTGCAGCAATATCTTGAATAGTATGCAAACCTGTTCTTGACTTTTTACCCTATATTCCCCACCTCTCCTGAGTAGAGGCCTTGCACTTCTCCATAGCTTGGCAAAAAAATCCACCAAGGCCATACCCCCTCTGCATTTTTGTTCCCCTGAATACCCTTTCTTCATCCATTATTACAGGAGTATCTTTCTTATACTATCTTTACACTGTGAGAGTATGTTAAGGAATGAAAAAATATATCTGACTACACCTCTTATATATATATTCCATTATCCTGTAATTACTGCATCTGCTTCTTTCTAATATGAACTTTACACAATGCATAATATGTAAAGGGAAAAGTTTCCTTCTACATCTTTTATATGCGATTAATGTTTCTTAATTTCACTGGCTAACATTATGGAATGTTATAACTTTACTCTCTTTGGGAAAATATACTATCTCTTAATGAGGCTTTAAATGTACTATTGGTAGATCAAATTATGTTTGTATATGTAAACTGCCCCTGGATAGTTAGGCATCTCGGATGAAATTTTATATACTCATCTACAATACTCAAATCTGCTTCATCTTTTGCTTCATGGGGAGTCATGCGGTTATTCTCCACAGATAGTATAACCCTCTTTAACATAGTAGGGATAGAAGTATATCCAACTCAGCATCACGTCTACGAATATGTTTACGCTGCCATGGTGATCGTTCGAGAAAAAACATGTCCCGGTCTCGTAGGTTTACATTTACTTTTGAACTTAAAGATATTATACTTTATCTTCATAGGTCCACGTTTCGTTTTGTGCCAGGTCCTTCCACATAACCTTTCCTATCCCAAGAGTTAATATTGAACCATGGCACAATTTAATAAACCTCCTAATGCAGTTCTTCAAAAGAGTATTCTTTGTAACCATTGTGTCTTCATCTTTTTTGGCAGTGTAGTCCTTTTCAGATAACAGTATCTTTTCACTTGTAATATAAGTTTAACACATTTCCATGCCTTTTACGCCGCCGAATAAATTGTGGGGTAATTTTTCAACTGTGCGTATTTAATATCGACATGTCTCTTGTATACACTCTCTTTCAGATTCTTATAGTTCATTAGCACAGTTGTAAAAATCAAAGTTTATTATCAGGATATAAATCCGGAAGGCTGAAAAAGAAAGAGGCAAAGTTACCTCTCAGTGATCTACACTCTCACATGATTATGCTAATTAATAGTTCTGCACTTACTTACTTTACATAAGTATTTAACTTGGCGGATAATCCTCCCAACTACAGTAACTATATTTTCTTTACCTCTATAATGTCATTTTCATTTTATATTCACAGGATTTACAGTTGAACCTTACTTTTTGTATTTCCTGTTTATAAAATCATTTTTTCACCATTTAAATCTTCCAGATAATATAACTTTAAACTATCAGGCTGAATGGTGGATATTGGACTTCACTTTAAACTAGTCAGGTTCATCCTTTTCTAAACCCTTTTCTTCTGTTCTTTGGCTTTCCCTTACATAATCTGTTTACACTTTCATTACTGATTTTCTTTTTTACTATTTTGTTTTCTTTTTTTCACTAATGCATAACACATCCCTCTAGTTGTGAGCATCTCTAAAAAGGCTGTTTCATGTTCTATGAGTGGGCTGTTTACATAAGAATAAGACAGATGATCAAATATATCAATATATTTAAAAGTATTCATTTAGTAATACCTGTGGTTCTTTAATAGTACTTTGAGCTCACCAACTATTGCCGCTTTTGTTTACGGAAAATGTAGTGCAATAAACCCCATACCTCCAAGAGCACATCTGAAACTCTCGACCCTTGAACCCATTCCTGAATCTGTCAAAAATAGTTACAGGTGTTCTCCATCAATCCTCTGTTTATAATACAACTGAAAAACTAGCTGTTTGATCTTTTATCTTTATCGACCTCCTTACCAAATATCAAGTGTGCGTGGTGTAAAGTATCTCTTAGAAACCTTATTAGAGCTGTGTTTAATGTTTTCCGATGATCTTTTCCCTGCTATCAAACTGCGGAGAATGGTTTTCCATGCTTGAAATTTTCTGGGTTTATGTGAGCATTTCTTGCCCTCAGTATAAACATCTTATATAATATTACAGTTCATCATAAAATAGTAGTCTTTAAAACTGTTTGACCATAGTTGAAAGTAATAACTTTACATCAGCTATCCTTTAGCATATCATGTTGATATATGGCATTAACAACTAGCTTATATATATATATATATATAACATAACATAACATAATATATAACCAACTTAACCATATGTATATATATATATATATATATATATATATATGTATATGTAGCATATATATGTGCTCATATATATATAAATAATAAAAAATGTTGATATTAGGATACGAGGGACAAAGAGAAGAGAGAAAGATTTGAAATAACATTTGTTTATACCAATATTACAATGAAACTCAGTAGATGCCTATGTAGTACGATTTAATCAAACTATATAAATGTAAAGGTGTTTTTTCATGCGTTTAAATCCTCTAGTAACACGACAAATTTATCTGATGTAAAGTACCCGGTGGACTTGAATCGGGTCTTAGCATGTAGAGGATAATGCTCTAGTCTGCTAATCGCGTTGTATTTAGATTAAACTTTGCCAAGTCATGGTCTGAAGTTCTTGGCACGATATCATTCTAATACTTTGGGCCTTTCTTCCAGATTTTGGCGTGAAGTCAGCTATCAAGTCCACAATATTTGATCCTTTAACTATTTCATCGTAATTACGATCTGTCCTGCTTCATTCAAAGTTAATTGGTCTTTTTAAAAATATTATATAAACTATTCACAGTTTAAAAGCTCTAATAGGTAGCTCTCCTCTGGGATGTTTTAATTTATCTTGGCATTTTTCACTTCAGTTTTACTTCATTGGGAATATCTACATTATCCTTCTTGGAATGCGGCCAGGGATGGATGTGGTACTATATCTTTAAAATCTATCAATTTTTGTATGTCTTGGTGTAGGCGTTTCTCCATGGAATTTAATATTCTGTACACTTCTTTCTCATATTTGGTTATCTGTTCAACTTTAGGATCATATAAGCTAGGAGGTAAAGACTGCTGAAAAGCTAATGAATCGTTCACAATATAAGGATTCTGTTGGTGCAGCTGTTGTTGCTGATGTGAAAGAGGTTGTAATGTCAATGCATTGGGTTGTAATATCTGCGTATATGAGGGTTGTGAATGATGAAACTGTGATTGTGGATTTTGCGCAAGGTGTGGCAATAACTGGCCATATTGGGGTTGTGAATGATGAATCTGAGGAACTGAATTCTGGATGCTGTATTATTATACTTCATTTTCTCATACTCATTATATGGAAGTACAGCAACCTTCTTCATTATGGGGACAACCACTTAGATATCAGTGGAGCTATAACGGAAGTAATGGTAGGAATACCCCTCCTCCTCTCTGTAGTAACTTCTTTTTATTTTTCAGATTTTTAATGTTGAGGGAGAGTTTTTTAATGATGTTTCAACGGCGTAGCTTTATCTTCTGAGGCCTGTTTAAAGGAACATTTCCTTTTATAAGATTTAAACAGACTTCACATACACACTGGATGAATTTCTCATCCTCACTAATTAGTTTACACGTTTTTCAGAAGGTTTCAGCTTTTTAATTTTTAAAAGGTAAATACTTTGCAACTAGAGCACTCATTATTCAGGTATGTATGTTTCTATCTCATAAGGAAGAATGTTGGTACGGGCAACACTGTGCGTGTTTTGGTGGTTCCCATCAAATAACCATGTGAGGATAGTAAACACTCTTTCTCACTTTTAAAGAACTCTTTCCTTTGGAAGGGGCTTATTTAGAATTGTAATCCATTCGTTTACATTCTTGTCTCTTCTCTGACTGTAGCAGCTTTAAATGCTTGTTTAAAGAAACACTTCGCATATGCTTGCTTTGATGAAAATGGGTATGAAAACTTACAGAGATATTTGAAATGGGTAAAGAGAATAAACTTCTGGGCATTTACTATTTCCAAAATTCAGTACATACATTCGTAATCTAATACAATAAATTTGTTGTCCCATGTATATTGTCCAACGATCTAATATCGTATATGCCTTCATGAAATTGAATCACATCTTTATATTCTTTAAAATTTTCCTGATAAACATTATAACACCATATTATTTTTACAGGGGTTTGTTCAAAAATCTCCATTTCCTTTAAAATATTTAATAATAGAAAGGTTTTACCACATCCTGTAGGTCCAGCTACAAGTAGCCGGACTTCGGAACGTAAATTTCTCCACATCCATACTCGTTAAGTGAATAATGAATAATGAGATTAATTAAAGCTGTAAAGCAGTAAAGTACATGTTTTTAATAAAATTTCGTACAATTTTATTAAAATAAAATGTTCATCTGACATCCTTTCTTTTCGTTCTTAGTCTTACATTATAAATGAAAAATAAAAAAGTAAAAAATAAAAAAAAATAATAAATAAAAATTATTAGAACAAAATAGAAAAATATAAGAAAACCAAATTTTACTAACGATACATTAAAGAAAGGATTTACCAAAACAGAACATACATAAAAATTGAGGACCAAAATTACCGGTCCTGTTATATGAGTTCAGCAATCAAAGCATGGGTTAAGCAATGCAAAGCAGTAAAACCACATACCTAAACTCCTGGGTGTTGGGTTAACACCTCTGATGATTCTTTTTGATTTACTGCTTTAAAATATGTAATATATGAGTTAAAAGCAGTAAAGCAGAGTGAGTTAAAGCAGTAAAACGGTAAAACAAAAGCATACTAATCCCTAAGGTGTTAGGTAACATTTATTGATTTACTGGTTTACTGCTTTAGGGTATTATGTAGAGTATATGTTTTTAATAAAATTTCATTAAATTTTAGGTAAAATGGATGACTCATAGTATATTTGAAGAAGGAAATTCTTTGAATAGTTTACATTAATCTCCTCATTTTCGTTCGCGAATTTTAGCGTCTACGGACGCAGCAGCAGGCGCGAAATATTGCCTGCCCCCAGGCACGCAACGGCTACACGGCAGACCAGTTTGCCGGCAGTGTTCACCTGCGGACGCTGACTCGGACTCTGAAACGTTTGCGGTCACTGTCTCCAACTGTGTAACTCTTTAGATTTATATTCTGTCATGCTATAAGTGTTATAAAAATACTAACTCGTAGTAGGAAGCATTCTAGCAGATTGTAATGTACACCATTCGATTCCTCATACCTTATTACCTAGGGGTAGACATCGCCCATATTAGGGCTATTCTAGGCTCCGGGGAGGCTAGAAAAGGCTTGAAAAGAGCTCAGTTGGCACTATGGCACTCCACCCAGCACTATGTGGCACTCAGTTGGCACTCATTCGCTCACTTGGCACTCATTGGCACTCATTGGCACTCACTTGGCGCACACCTGGCACTCACCTGGCACTCATCTAATACTCATAGAACACTAATGAAACATCCTAGGTACTTCTTGCAGTGGTGGGAACCATCCAGTATAAAGATTAGCGTAGGTCAGAGCTGACCCATGGTATATATGCTTTTGAGATCCAAAGCTGATATCATGGACCAAACAAGGTTAAGACACATCAAAAAAGGGCTGGTCCTAAGGAAGGACAAAAAAAAATACCTTAGGGTCAAGAGTGGCCCATGGATGATCGACGGTGTGTTTATACGATATGCTTACTAAGTGCTCAAATGTAAGTGTAGTGTATAGAAGTAAATCTGTGTGCGAGTGTAGAAATAATAATATTGAGTGTAAGAAGTGAAATCTGTGAATCTCGTAATCTGCAAATAATGTGTGTGTGTGTGTGTGTAATAATGTGTGTGTGTGATGTGTGTGTGTGTGTATGTGTGTGTGTGTGTGGTGTGGTGTGTGTGTGATATGTGTGTATACAACCATTCTAATGGCAAGTCTTGATAAATCTATGAGTGTACAGTGGAAATCTGTGTATATCTTA
>JABUQX010090041.1:15000-30000 GCA_015478945.1 Trachelipus rathkii | reverse complement strand
CTGCCTGGTCTGGTGGTACTCAAACGGTGATTAATTCAAACGGGGTACCCCTCATTAGGGCAGTGAAGTGAAAAAAAGTGCCAATTCAAAACACAAACACAACAAAAAAAAAAAAAAACAGTTCAAATTCCCCGAAAAAGCAGTGAAATAAGAAACCCTATCACAATGGGAAAAAACCCGTTAAGAATGCCGAGTCTAAAAAGAAAGTCACTCAGAGTTCAAACGAAGAGGAACAACGTGGCCATTGTGACTCGGTCTCAATCGTCAAGACCCCATCACACTCCCCCAGAAGCCCCTCCTAAGGGGTAAATGAAGAAGGTGACTCATCACAATACGAAACAGAATCGGAAAACGAGATCCAAGAAGAACAGCAAGCTGGTGAAGAAAAAGAAAGGAAAAGAAAGAGCCTCCCCCTCGTACTATTCACACTTCCTTGATTTAATACGCCGCGAGTGGATTAGCGAGACGACGTAGATCTTCTTAAGCGGAAATCCATCGATCGAAGGGTGGGCTATTGGCATCAAAATTTCTGAAACTTGAACACAAGGCTGGATTTGAGCTTCCTGAGGCGATTGTTATGCTATTAGTAAGGTAATAAAACGCACCATCTTTCAAAGACGCAGGAATGAAGAGTCTTTCAATCAGGAGTCGAGAAGGAGGCTCCCATCCAGCCTGCAGTTAGAATAAAAGAAGTACTCGGATTATCCGCCAATTCAATAACGGACAACGATGCAAAATTTATTAGAGAGCTACCTACTCCCACGTTGCTAAGCAATTACAGATCTCTCACATTGTGAGAAAGATTTGCGTTTGCAGAGATTCAAATTAAATGCCCGACAGGCATTTTTATCAAATTTTTCCCAAAACGGTGCTCAGCTAATCCCCACAGGAGGCGAATGGCAGCCTGTAAACCGTACAATCAGCAGGAGAAAGGATTGCAAACCCACTAATAGAGGCTTCAATACAAGAGAGAGATAAGTCATTGATAATCTCTCATGAAAAGTCAACGGAAGAAATAAGGGTCACTCGCCAAAAGACATAATAAGAACTCAGAAACTGATATATTGTCAGGAAATGAAAATTTTTACCCCAGCAATAATCGGGGTTCAAGAAGAGGCTTCAATAGTCAACCTGCCAATGTTACTGGCACATTTAGTACTTAGAAGATCTTTGCTTAGGACATAGGATTCTTGCATAAATCATTTGGTGAAAGATGTCTTGCCCCATCTTATCTGCATTCTGCAACTACTTAAACTCCTTCTCACCACAGCGGAACTCCAACATTTCGAACCAGGGAAATGGAGAGGTTGGCCTGTGAGACGACTCTTGAGCCAGGTGAAATTATCATATATAGAAATAGGCACCTTCTATAGGGACCTTTGTAATTGTTTGCACCTGGTGCATGAATAGATCTATTGGGCAGAAATGTAAATACTAACTATAGTAGAGGCAGTATGACAAGTAAATGGAAGCAATGGTGAGATTATAGTCATTATAAACAGCAGAAATTAGTAACTCTCAAATAAGGACAAAGATTTTACTTTACATGATAATAATCCCCGTGGTAATCGAAGGCTCTTGGTCTAATGTATCTTTATAATGATGCACGTGTTGATTATAATAATTTTTTATAAATATATACTTGATGTGCTGATCTTAATAAGCCACTTCTTGCTCAATAGGTATTTTAGTAACCTTTGTGCTGTTATATTAATCGTGGGTATGATGGAAATGTTAATTATATTAATAGATGAATAGAAATTTTACTTGTAAAAATAATCAAGGGCAAGAGGGGGTAATTAACAATGCATCTGAAATCGAAAGTTTTAATGATGAGAGGGTGACTCAAATGGACGAGGTGGGGACTTCTAGCGGGTCAGCTTCTCTCCCACCTGAGTCAACCTCTCCCCCACAGGAGTCCTCTTCGACTTTACATTGTAACTCAATGCATGATGAGAATAATAACGATAATGACAATAATAATAATAATGATTGTAGAATTAGGAATGATAGCCATAGTGATGGCAATAACGGTTTTGTGAATTCTTATAATTACATTGAAAACAATAGCTTTGTGAATGAGTCGCTGTTCCCCCCTACGGAGTCGACCTGCTCCCCCACTCCTATCACTGGGGAGAAGGCGGGAAGAGAGGCGATTCAGACTTGTGAATGAATTTGTAATTAATGAAGGGGGCGAAATTCCCTTTCTGAAAATGAATTGTATTAGCTTTAGGGATGAAGGAGGTTCTTCTCCTTCCGATAAGCATGAGGGATCATTAATTTTAAGAAATAATGCATGTGACTTATCTGGTAATACTGTAGTGGAAGTTTCTGGCAACTCAACTGAAATCGTTGCAGCTGTTAGAGATATGGTTTTTGATAAATTGTATTACATTTCGGATAAAACTAACAATGAATCTTATTTACTAGATACCGGAAGTTGCCTCGACCTGGTGGTAGCGTCTGAATTAGATAAGGGGGGTGCCGTTATTGGCACTGCCAGAGCCGCGAATGGAGGCTGCATGAATATTTATAATAAAAGAGTGATTGAAATTGATTTGGGGTTAGACAGACTTTACAATGTGCATGCATACGCCACAGATATTAAATTCAACGTCCTCGGCATGCCGTTTCTCAAAAAACACGGGTTCATTATTGACTTTAGGTGTCATTATTTATTAGATCCTAGCACGAAACGTAGTATTTCTCTTAGTAATGAGGCTTTCGATTTTTCTGAGCATGTTCGAAATTCTATCTTCCCTCTAACCGCTGTCTCTTTAAATATACCGCTTTGCGAATATGAATTAGTTAATGATTTAATTAGGAAGTACCAAGTCTTGTTCTTAAATCCTTATGAAGCACCTAATTTAAATTTAAAGAATGAACTAAACACAGGAGTGACTAAATTTATATGTGCAAAGTACCGGAGAAAGCGGGGCGGGGCTTATTTTAACAGCTGTGAGAACAATTTTTCACTTTCACTCCCAGCCCAGCCTCAACGAAACTATGGGGAGGGGAGGAGATAGAATTCTCCCATTGGGAGGGGGGGTTGGTCCTGTGACAGGGGAGGAGAAGAGTGCCCTTTAAGAGAATTTACTCCCAGGATTCTTGTCTCCAACTCTGTAGAGGTCGAGGCACCGATACAACTGAGTAGAAGTATAGCACACGCATCTTTTGAAAAGGCCAAGAAGGAAATCAATAAATTATTGGACGCGGGGGTCATTTCGCGGAAAAGCGATTGGGGTTTTCCGGCTAGCTTCTTGCCAAAGTCGGATGGCAGGGTTCGTTTAGTCGTTGATTTGAGATTATTGAACCAGAAATCAACCTCTGACAATTTTACTCTGCCTAAGATTAAAGATATTTGATTGCAATTGCAACATTGCAAGTTGCTAACACGGCTAGACGTTCGGCAAGCTTACTATAACGTGCCAGTGAGCGAGGAAACAAAGAAATATTTCACTATTACTTGTCCTTTTGGTAACTATTTAATACAGGGACATAAGTGTTCTTCTAGTGCCTTTCAGCGCTTCATGTCAATTTTGCTTGATTTAAAAGAGTGTTTTGTTTTATTTAAGATGGCCTATTAAAGCAAGTTCTGTTTGACTCTTGAAGAGCATGTTACCAATATTGGAGGGTTTTAGAGAATTAAGTACTATGAAATTTATATCTGAACCCAAAAATGTTACTTTACGGTCAGGCTTAGAATTCCCTAGGTTTCAATATGCTTGAGGGTAGCCCACAGTAAGGAAAATCTGTTAGTAGGTAGATATTCTAATAAAGATCAAACAACCCCAGAGCATTCCTCGGTCTGCTCTCTACTTCTGGGGTAACAGTCAGACATTTGAGTGTTACAACCTAACAAAAATGTTGAAGGAAAACCCACTTGCTCCATCAAGATTTACAGAGGTAGAAGCCGAGCGAGCATTTCAAGAAGCTAAAAGCGGCTATGGTGATTTCCACCTATTGTCGTTCCATTAGAAAAAGAAACGGTACTATTATACACGAAGGTAGCGAACTTACTAAGCCAAGCACTTATGGGAGAAAATAATCGGTGAGAATTTCGCGCTTTACAGTACTATACTTACTGAGGTGGAAGTGGCACTACCACAGTTAGTTAAGGAATTATTATGCGTCAATAACAGTTTACAAAAATATGCTTACTTAATTGCAAATAGGAAAGTCAGTATTTGTACCAGCAACAGTGGGCTAATCACGGCTTATACGAAAAAGAGTGCTACAAAAGTTCATAATATTCGGGAAATAAATTTATTGAACGCCATTGCAAATTTTGACATTGAGTTTAAATTGGTCTCTAAGGCTAAAAATAAATTGGCGATAATTTTGACAGAATTGGCTAACGAAAGAGATAAGATTATAGAGGCTGGGGAATTGTAATTGCAAGTAGCTTGTATAGAAAATGGGGAGTGGGCGTGGCAAAAGGAAATTGCCATGGAAACTGGGTTGCAATTGGAGGAGTTAGTGGATGGAATTCTCTGAATTCCGTTATGGAAGGGTTAAGCCCTTTAAACCGAACGTTAAAAGAACAAAACTTACTGGAGTATTATAATAATAATGTATATGTAATAAATATATATAAATAAAATAAGCATAATAATAATAATAATAATAATAATAATAATAATAAGAATAAAATAAATAAAAAAACAGATAAAAGAAGAAGAAGATTTTTTTAATTAGTATTAAATAATGTAAAATAATAATAATAATAATAATAATAATAATAATAATAATAATAATAATAATAATAATAATAATAATAATAAAAATAATAAACTAATAATAATAATAAATAATAATAATAATAATAATAATAATAATAATAATAATAATAATAATAATAATAATAATAATAATAATAATAATAATAATAATAATAATAATAATAATAATAATAAAGCGAAGTTATAGGCAGGCAAAACGTAAATTTAAGTACTTTGAAAATAGTACTCAAAATACCAATAATATAGTAATTATTATGAGCTGGGCAATCATATGCGATTGTGGGTACTGGTATTAAAGTAGTGGTAATTACTCAATAATCACCAATTAGAAATAGTAATATTATCGAGCTGGTGATGATAATGACTTTGATGATTTTGTAATAAATACTATAACTTACAGTAAAAAAGGGTTAAATGGAATGATGAAGAAAATTCAGGATGGTGTAGATTTCAAAGAGATAGCTATAGAACAGGAGACTGATGGTTATATAAGGGACCTAATAAAGGGGCTGAAAACTAGTGGATTGAAGGCCTGTTACAAGGAATTCATCCATCAGGGCGAGGAGCTGTCTTTGGCGGTTGATATCTCTACAGGCACAGCTAGAATATTAGTACCGGAAAATCTGGTGGATGTCATAGGAAAAATACATAATACAAATCACTTGGGAATTAAACGGACTTTGACTATCCTGAAAGCGGATTTTGCCTTCAGATTTATGCATAGTAGAGTAAAGAAATTTATACAGAGTAGAAGGACCGGTAAAAGAAAAGATAGGGGTAGAGAATTAAATAGATTTAAAGGAAAGTGGAAATTGGAGACTATATAGTGGAGAATCGAGAAGGAATTGTGTGGAAAGGATTGTAGGAGAATTAGAGAGATTGATTTATCGACAGATTTAGTAAGTATCCTTTCGCCTACCCTCTTAGACAGGCGACGGTCGACTCGGTATTAAATGTGTTAGTGGGCGAAATTTTTCCGTTCTGTGGCTCTATAAAAAGGCTCATCTCAGACCGGGGAAGCCAGTTCACTGCCAAATTATTTAATGACGTGTGTAACCTAACCTACTCAACATAGATAATATTATCACGACGCCTAACTCCCCTCGTTCGAACGGACTGGCTGAAAAATTGAATCAAGCTCTCATAGTGACACTAAGGTGTATGATTAATGATAGGGAGAATGAAGGGTTAAAATGGCCTGAAATTTTGCCTTGGGCACTGTACTGTTTGAGAATTAGCCCTCTAAATGACCAAGGGGTCACCCCCAGTGTGCTTATGTTCGGCCAAAATCTATCAGTGCCAGGAAGCTTGTTACAGAAGGAGGCACTCAGTGCCACAGTCAGTCAAAGTGCTTATTTGAAGAAACTAGTGGCCTTAATGCGTAGGCCTGGCACCACAGGTTGTATATAAAAATAAAAATATATTTGTTCCGAAAGATCTCCACAAGGCAAAGGCAGTGTTGGTGAGAAATCAACAGTACAATGTAGGAAAACTGTCAGAAAGATACTCAGGACCTTTCAGGGTGCTACGGATAAAAAAGAATAACGTTTATATTTTAAAGCAAGGAAAAGAGGCAGTAGAAAATTTAAGAAATGTAAGAATTTTTCATAACATAACCGATAGGGACGCAACCAGAGAAAATAAGATTTAAATGAAAAACAATATATACAAAAACTAAACCAGTAAAAATAAAGATAAAATTATCTATAAGAAAGAATGAAGAAGAGAAAAAAAAAGGAGGCTTTAGAAATGCATGCAATTCTTAGAGTTAGACAGTAATTAAATTGATACTTATCCAAAAAAAAAAAAAAAAAAAAAAAAAAAAAAAAATCATTTTTTTTCCTCTATTTAATACAACGGCAAAAAACCATTCTCCCAAACATTAATATTTTTAAATAAATTCCCGCACGTGTTCCCTTCCATTTTACGGAATGCTGTAAAATTAGCTTTGGATAGAGTCAAGAAATAGGAGGAGTTTTAAGAAAGGTCTTTTTATATATTTTATAACGTGTATTGTAAGAATAAAATTGTATTTCTTTTAATAATGTGTCAAATTACTACTATAAAAAAAAAAAAAAAAAAAAAACGTGTGAGGACAAGATTTCTCTTTGCCCTCACAATAATCCTGTACACCTCTCATAGTAGCTTTGTACACGGCTATATACACCTGTAACATCACTCAAAAAGGGGGTTCTCTGTATGTTAAATTTTAATTATTATTGGTATTTCATTATGTAAGAAAAATATTCGGTGACTCTTCTGTACGGCACCATTGTCGTAAAAATGAGTCGCTGCAAAATGCTGCCCGAGAAATGCCTGGCATTTGAGGGAAGGCAAGGGCAGTTAGGCTTCAAGTTACAAGAAGAGAAGTCGTGTTGGCTCGTTAAAAGACCGGAGAGTTGTGTTTTGATTATAGAAATTATAGTGTTAACTCTCACAATCTTATCAATTACTGTGAACTGGCCCATTGTGTTAACTGTTAACATTGATACCATTATTTACTATCTGATTTAATTATTCTTAGAAATAAAAATAAAAAGTAATCACCACTGTATTAATTCTTCAGGGTTGTTTTTATGTATATATATATATATATATATATATATATATATATATATATATATATATATATATATATATATATATATATATATATATATATATATATATATATATATATATATATATATATATATATATAACATATATATATATATATATATATAATATATATATATATATATATATATATATATATAATATATATATAAATATATTTATATATATATATATATATATATATAAATATATATATATATATATATATATATATATATATATATATATATATATTTAAAAATCTGGAAAAACTAAAATTCGTTTCCATAAAATTAAAAAAATGTTAACAGTGGAGTTCCGTGTGTAGGATGTAACGAGTAACGGAAAAACACCGTTACAATTTTTAAAAAGGGTAGCGTTACCGTTACATCGTTACATTTTAAAATCGTTTGAAGCGTTACCGTTTTCTCATTATAATATTCGTATGTTGCCAGATTTTCCTTCCCTATACCAACATACCAACATATATATATATATAGCCAACATATACACTGTAATAACATAATATAATAACAACAACAACCCATATATATATATATATATATGTATATATATATATATATATATATATATATAATAATAATATATATATGTATATATGTATATGCTATATATATATATAACAATATCAGGCCGACAGCTTTGCAGTAGCTATCGATATACTAGAGAAGTTTCTTGAAAATATTGTCTGAAAAACTAAGCACGCGCAAAAACACCTAGCTAGTTGACTTCGTATATAAGCAAAAACCACATTAAAACTATACTGAATTTGTGTTTATGTACGTTGGTAATTATTATTACTCTAGGTTTTCTACTAGTAAGCCCTTAAAAACGATCGTCATAAACAAACAAGGTTCCGTTTTGCTTCCAAAAGATTTAAGGGGGACCCCACTTTACCTGCCTACTTATATATATATATATATATATATATATATATATATAACCTAATAATATATATATAACTAACATATAATATATATATCTCTTTATATATATATTTAATAATAACTATATATATATATATATATATATATATATATATATATACAGAGGTGGTATCGTTACTCAAAAAGTGGTTCTGTTATCGTTATCGCGTTCTCAGAAAAAAGTGGTTCGTTATCGTTATTCAGTTTTTCTTTGAAAGGAAAATTAACGAAGTGCCGTTACTCCGTTACTTTTAGTTTTTCGATATGACATTAATTACGGTATCTAAGGCAATTTATTGGTTTGTGTATATTAAATTTTCAAGATTATTATTATTATTAAAAAATATAAACTCAGAACCCTAGCGCACTCAAGACAATTTCCATCCACCAACGATTTAATTGCACCAGCTTCCTTCCTGCCATTTACAACTTTCCTACCACACTCCATCATCCGTTCCCTTTCATCCAAAATACTCAAATATCATCATTTCCTTAGACCGCCTTCCAGCTACTCACCATCTAACATAACTCACACCGAGGACTGTCCTCACTCATTTGTATAACACTACTCTTATCTATGTTTACCTTCAAACATCTCTTTTTACACACCCTGCCAAATCCTCTCAATCTCTCAAACTCCTCTCAGATTCGCCCCACAAAACCAAACATCCGCATATAATAGGTAGGGCACCCTCCTCTCCTCCATTCTTCATTCTAATTAGTCTTGGTTAACCTAAAGATTATGGAGTCGAGAGTCGCAGAGTCGGGAGTTGAGGAGTCAAATGAAATTTTTAGAAGAAGTGGGAGTCAGGGGTCAAATTTTGAAGGAGGAATCAGGGTCGGAGAATTTTTGAAACGACACTTAAGCCCTGGTCTATTTTACCTTGCCCTGCTTCATCCATATCTGATTTATTATCGCCAAAACACAGTAGGTGGGAAGGAGCTATGAGAAAGGGACTGGAGATCTGGAATCCTGGAATCCTGGAAGGACCAGGATTTTGAGAAAGTCGTTTCAGTTCCAAGACTGAAACTAGGAAGTACTGATTAATTTAGTAATTCCAGGATTTTCTGGAATGGTATGTTGTTCCAGGATCCAGGAACTGGATCCTGGAACTGGAATATCTTAATATATATATATATATATATATATATATATATATATATATATATATATATATATATATATATATATATATATATATATATATATATATATATACTGCCTTTACCACACCGCTATATATATAACATACTTAAATGCCTTTGCCCAAAATACGTACGTAGTAGAGAATACGTACATGCAAAGAGAATACACTTTTACCCACCCCCGCCCATGTTGCGCCTATATATAATATATATATATATATATATATATATCTTATATATATATATATATATATATATATATATATATACGCTTGTCTCACATATACAAAGTAAAGGAAAGATACACGCGTGCGCGCGCATACATGCAAATTAATTTTTTCGCGCCGACGCCGGCTCCGTCAGAGCAGCAGCAGCAGCATCCTCGCTGTTCAATCGCTCGCCATCAACTGATTTTAAAAATATTGTAGAGAGGGGAAAATAGAGGAGAAAGAGAAGGAGGGAGAGAGGGTGAGGGTTGAACAGAAAAGGATTTAAATTACCTTTCAGTCCAAAATTAATTATCTTTTGGGAGGGGAGAGAGACGAATACATTTCTTTTATACCAATTACTTTTAATTGGCAGGTTTTAAAAATTTACGACGTAAAATAACAAAGACTTTTGAAATAAGAGATAATTAATGGTTTTTCCCTGCGTGTTTAAAAGAAAGAAAGAGGCAATTAATTTTCATTTGACATATTTATTTTAAGGGGGAAAAAATGTTTAAGAGAAACGAATACATTTTGTTTTCAAACTAATTACTTTTTTAATTGGCAAGTGTATTACTTTTAATTGACAAGTGTAAATTTATGAAGCCTGCAAACCAAGACACACACAAAGACTTTTGAAATAAGAGATAATTAATGGTTTTTCCCATAGTGTTTAAAAGAAAGAAAGATTATTGCTGAAGTACAAAGCTATTCACAAAGAAGAAGAAAGGATTTTATTTCAACTTTGTTTTCAAACTAATTACTTTTAGGTGTCAAATGGAAATTTATGATACACTGAACAAAGCTTTTAAGAACAAAGCTTTGGAAATAAGAGGCAATCAATTTCTTTTAAGTAGAAAAAATGTTTAAGAGAAACTTTATTTATTTTATAATTAGTAATTAAGGGGAAAAATTTTGTACGAAACAAAAGAAAGTGCCAGATGTGCGAACATATGCTGAAGGGGAGAGGGGATTTGCAGAGTATAAAAAGGCTCAGATTCAGCTCTCAGAATCAAGTGACTTTTACAAGTGCAGCAGGAGAGAAGAAGTATAAAATTCCAAGGTTGGTTTATATATATATATATATCTCTCTCTTTCTCTCTCTCTTTCTTCTCTCTATCTCTCTCTCTGTATATATATATAACTATATATATATATATATATATTATAACAACAACAACATATATAGCAACATATATACTCTGCTATATTTAGAGATTTAATATGGTGAAACGGCATATGCGCCCTTATATATATAATAACAATAATAACCTTATATATATATATATATATATATATATATATATATATATATATCTTGCATATAAACTATCATTGTTATATATATATATACTCTCTCTCTCTCTCTCTCTCTCATATATATATATACTCTATTTATATATATGGTGAAACGGCATATGCGCCCTTATATATATATATATATATATATATATGCTATATATATACATATACTATATATATATACTATATATATGTATATATATATATATATTTATGTTTGTATGGTGAAACGACATATCCGCCCTTATATATATATATATATATATATATATATATATATATATATATATATATATATATATATATATATATATATATATATATATATATATATATATATATATATATAAGGTTGTGTGGTGGCTTGAGCGCATCAAATTACAATTTTTGAAGAAATTTTTTCTGCGAAAAAATTGCCAAAAATTTGAAGTGAATTTACGAAAGAAATGAACCAATTTTGCCCTTTCATTTATTTATTCCTTTTCAATGTTCTATTTCCAGTTCTTTGGCAGTTTCATATAATTATTATTATTATTATTATATTATTATTATTATTATTATTATTATTATTATTATTATTATTATTATTATTATTATTATTATTATTATTATTATTATTATTATTATTATTATTTACGTCGGGTTCAAATTCCATGAGAATCAAGTCTAAGTCAACAATTATGTAGGTCGTTTTCCCACATTCAAACTCTGTATTCGCCATGGTTGCTTCTTACGCCGGTTTTGACTCCGACTCGAACAAGCCTGCCTCCGACTCCGAACTATCAATATTTTACTAAAATTTGGAAGGTGGATTCAGATGGTGTACCTCTGGTGTGCAATTCACCCCATAGGTTCCCCGAAGGGACCCACCCACTAAACATTAAATATTGACGTAGAAAACTGAAACTCAGTATGCAGCTTCATATAGGTACTCACATCATATGGAGTTTAAAATAAACAGGTGCCACATCAAAAGGGGTCTCCAGCCCCCATACCTAATATTGAGCATAGAACGACGATACTTGGTATACAGCTAACCAAAGATCCTATCCTCACCAGAAGCAAAAATTTAAAAAAAAAAAAAAAAAAAAATTAATTTTAAAAAAAAAAAAAAAAAAAAAAAAAAAAATTAAACATTTTTTATTCTTTTTAAGTTTTAAAAAAATTACGTTTTTATATAAATCAAACACCCTCAAAAGCCTCTGGAGCCGCCTCTAGACCCTGTTGAGCCTCCAGATCCTTAGCCTCCAGATACCCCCAACCTTACGACCTCACATCATGATCTATTGATTCATGTCATCTTTGTATAACAACTTAAAGCTTACTTGTTTTTTTTTTGGTTGTTTCATAGAGTTTTTGTTCTTACTAAAAAATTCAAAAATTAAACATTTTTATTCTTTTTAAGTTTAAACTTAAAAAATTTGCGTTTTTATATAAATCAAACACCCTCTAAAGCCTCTGGAGCCTCTGGGCCTCTAGGGACCCTGTTGGGCACTCCAGTCCTTAGCCTCCGCCTCCTCCACTTTACTACTCACCTCCTATAGTCTGACCCGGTTATGTCTCTTTTTGTATGCCATAACACAAAACTTTCATTTATTTTGTTTTATATGCATTAAACAATTTGTTTTTACTAATTTTACCTTTCATATTATAACAGAGGGCGTGTTTTTACATACTAAACCTGATGTCACATCCAGCCCACCTAACCCTCTCCAATGAATAGCATGCTAACAAGTTTTCTGCATCCGTAAAGCAAACATAGCATCACCTGAACTATGAATATAATGTACACTCAAACCTAACACCTCTTAAGCATGGATAAACAGTTAACGTATAAGTTCCTACCCTGTAGTAAGTAACTAACATTAGGCATAAGGCAATCACCCTACTTTACACTTTTCGCCTCACTTATATTTTGATAACATAGTAACATTTAACAAAAATTTATCACAATCCTATTGTAATTATCCATATTGATCGTGAATATATGCTAAGCAGTAACGGTTTCGTAATAAAGCAAATCACATCATTGACTGCGTCTCAAGTATGCAATAACAAAAGCCACCTACCTTACCTCAAATTCTAAACTGCTAACAATAACAAAAGTTCCATATTTAACAACACTAAAGTAACTAACATTGCCTACAGAGCGAACAGATACAAAGCTGATGGGGAAATATTCCTTTAACAAACCAGTAGCACGCAGTGATTGTTTATTTATTTATTTTCAAATTTTTAAATTTATTTCTTTAAAACTTTTTGTTAAAACTTTATATTACTAAGTTCATAGCTTGAAGCATCTTGTTTTTATAATCTTTATTTTAAAACTTTTTGTAATGTGGATGTATTTATCTGTTACGTGACGTCCTCCTACTCCTATAACATAAGTCTGTAATTTAGTGACTTTGTTTATAACTTAAAAATTTGCATTTTTACATACCCTAAAGCAGTAAATCAGTAAATCAGTAAATCAGTAAAGCAGTAATCAGTAAATCAAACTGTCCTCCCATACCCTCCTACCCTTCCATGATCCATTGATCTATTGAAGAATATTTGAATGGTCTATTAATCTTTTAATTCAAGTTTATATTTTAGTATGCCATAATTGAAAAACTTTTATTTTTTTTTGTTTAGTATTTTAAAAAAATTTGCATTTTACATACCACTAAACAGTGATAGTAATCATTAAATTCAGTAAAGCGGTAAAATCAGTAAATCAAACTGTCCTCCATACCCTTCCAGATTCATTGATCTATTGATCTATTGATCTATTGATCCTTTGATCTATTGATCTATTTGCCTCTTACTCTCCACTTTATTTATTTTGTTTGTTTTCTTTTAAGCAATTATGTTTTATAAAAATTTATTTAGCTATTTCTTCTTTAAAAATATTTTGTTTTACTAAAAATTTCTTTCTATGTTTATAACTTAAAAATTTTACATTTTACATACCCTAAAGCTGTAAATCAGTAAATCAGTTAATCAAACCATCCCGTCACCCTCCTACTCACTCGTGATCTATTGATCTATTGATCTATTGATCTATTGATCTAATGATTCAAGTCATATTTTATTAAAATTCTATGTTTTACATACCCTAAAACATTGTTGTAGTTGTTAAATATATCAAACGTTCAGTTAAATGAAAATATACAACACTTTCAAAAATATATCTCTAAAATATTAATGTTAATTTTTACATTAACATTGTATGTCAAAGCTTCATTCTGTATATCTCATCCTGGCCAGCTTAGACATACAGCATTCATTATTCGGTAACTAATTTTATAAGTTTTACCATTTCTGCAGTTTAATACTTTTTATTAGCAAATTTATTTTAGGTTTTAATTTTACTTTTTAATTTTTGTTTATTTTAAAATTATTTATATATTTGTTTAAAACCTTGTATTTAGTAAGCTTAATTAATTCAAACATTTTGTTTTTACTAAAAATTGTATTCTTATTCTCTTTCCAAATTTTTTTTTTTTGCATTTTACACCTCAAGCAGTAATCAGTAAATCCAGTTGAAATAAGAACACCCGCCCACCTCCTACCATTCCATGATCTATTGATCTATTGATCTATTGATCTATTGACTCAAGTCATATTTTTATTAATTTACTATGTTTTACATACCCTAACAGTAAATCTGTTAATCAAACCACCCACCCCACCTCATATACAAGAACATAACAACTTAACATATGTTACACACGAATAAACGGTTAATATTAATAAAGTTCCTTACTTAACTACAGTAAGTAGCTAACATTGGAGCAAAACTTATACTATTCACACTTTTTCAAACATATCTCTAAAATATTAATGTCAATTTTACATTAACATTGTAACATTGAGACAACCTAACCTAACAACCATACAGCATTCATTAACAAGGTAACTAAAATTAGAAGTTTCAACTTACCAACTGAAGTCAAAGTAGCAATCTCAATCTTTACTATACACAACCGATCAAAATATTATTATTATTATTATGATTATTATTATTATTATTATTATTATTATTATTATTATTATTATTATTATTATTATTATTAT
>JABUQX010090040.1:0-21243 GCA_015478945.1 Trachelipus rathkii | reverse complement strand
AAGTATATATTATATATATATTATAATATATATATATAGGTATATATAAGTATTATATATATAATATATAGTTATAAATATAGTATATTATATAATATTATAATATAATATAATATATAATATATATATATATTATATATATATATATATATATATAATATATATATAATATATAACTAGTATATATATATACATATATATATACTATACCGTATATATATAAATATATATATTATATATAATATATATATAAATATATATATATAATATATATATAATTATAATATATATATATATATAAATGATAAAATAAATATTATATTAATATATAATATATAATATATACTAATATATTAATATATATATATATATTATATAATATAATTTATATATATATATATATATAGCTATATATATTACCAAATATCGATTCAAGCTTCAAAAGTTGTTGTGTGATTATTTTTTTTTTTTTAGATTTTTTTTAAAAAATTTTTTGTTTTTTTTTTTTTTTTGTAAATAGAACTAAGAGCAAAGCTTCTTCTTGAACGTTTCCTTACCCCCCCCCAACCACTCCCCATCGAGATTACTGTTGCTCTGAATAGTGACGCTGACGTTAAGTCTCTCGTCCACGGCCCTTGTTGTTATGAGATCTTGATTCGCATCCACAATACCCATGCAATCATATGAAACGCCTGTCCGAAGTCCGCCTTCATAGCTGCGCTGAAAAGCGCCTGTGGGCTTGTGGTCCCGACACTGATATTGAGAATTGTCTCCGTATGAGTCTATGAAAGAGATGTAAGAAGGAACTTTTTCGGCTTGCTAATTGAACTCCTGAATAGCTGAAGATATGCAACTAAAGACTCTGCGCTGAATTGGAGAAAGATGATGTAGAGTGCACGTGATATAAACTTTGACCTACTTCTCAGCGCAGATAACTCTAGAGCTTTGACCTACGATCTCGACTTTGGAGAAACCCCCAGAAGACTCCTATCCTGCTCAGCTACAGAGCTTACTGAACGGACCTACTTTCTCAATAACTCTTCCCCTCTCACATTCTCTCCTACTACTCGACGGTTTGCTACATGCCTTAAACTGAGCTCAGCTTAACTGTCTCCTACTATTCACAAACTCGCCTACTGCTTCACGCTAGCCTCCTTCTTGCTCAACGCCGTGCGGCATTGTTGCATTCACTTCCTTTTACTATCGGGGTATTACCATAAGGCATGGGCTCTTCTGAATTCGTGTAAGTCAAGTTCCCGCCTCCTGTTGAGGAACGAGAAAGAAAGCTCGTGACCAACTAAGTTGTTCAAAGTCTCCATACCTTTCTTTCTTCTAAACGTCTCTCACCCCAGACTTTAACCGCTATGCTCAATCTTTTCGATAACCGGCACGCTTATAATTATTAAAAAATCTGGAAAATATACATTAGTGTGACCCGGATCATAAGCGGAGTTGAAGGGAGCAATTCGTCTCTTGTATGTACCTTTTCTTCTTCTTCTTCTTCTTCTTCTTCTTCTTCTTCTTCTTTCTTTCTTCTTCTTCTTCTTTCTTCTTTCTTCTTTACGGCATTTACAGCCATTCCACGGACACTGGAAGGCCGCTTTATTTCGAAGCTCTGATTTTACCCCTTGTTTAAATTAAGAAGTAGTTAAACTTTCACTGGATACAAAGGGGAGAGAAGCATGCGTAAAGGAAAATCTTCTTGCGGCAAATGTTTCAATAGGAAACCGAATTCGCCAACCTTCAACACACCAAACCCAATTCAGTTTAACAACTTGTATGCAATGAAAAATGCACACAAAATCATTAATTTAAAATCAGTTAGTTATAAATTCACTCTCTAGGCATACAATATTCTCATTCATTTATAAGTTAACTGGCATAAATTTATTCATGAAATTATAATAAAATTTAAAATTTTAAAAGATTTATTATTAATTATCATTTTAATGTATATTTGTTGGGAAATTATTGTATAAAAAATTGGGGCTCCACATGCTTGTACAGAATCAATGTTGAAATTCTACTACTGCGGTGGCGTTTATGACAGTTATGACAGTTTTTGATAAAGTCCCGGATGAAAGTAGCTTCTTTTCCTGGTTTAGAATGTTTAGATGATATATATATATAATATCATATACTCATTAATATATAATACTAGTATATTTCAACATACTTAATATATATAATAATATATATATTTAAATAAAATATTAGTAAACACTTTTAACCCTAACTCTATGCAACCACGAACTAAACTCATGAATTAATTTTTAAAATATACAAAACGTATAAAACAATACAAAGCGATGTTAACAAAGACGTGCAAAAAAGAGGCGAAGATTAAAATTAAACAGACACAGCTTTTCCTGACCCTTCACGCACTGGACCATCTATCAATTCAAGGGATGTGCAATAGCTATAAGAAAAACACATAAATTCTAAAATGGAACACTGGACGAGCTTTAGTTGGTTCGACCAATCTTAATGTATTTCTCTAAGGAGCCCTTGTGTAATATTTTTCCTCCATTAATAAATTATTTAAACAGGTTGTCCATTTTTTATTTCTCTGGATGTTTTGTTGAGTTTATGTGTGTGTGTTTTAGAATAAATGATTCAATTAATTTACTTTCTCCTGCTAAATTTTTGCAAAGACTAAAATTATGTTTAGTGGAATTCATATTATCGCATGTTTGTTCATTCATATGGATGGAACAAAGCCGAGTTGCGGGTCGTCCAATTCTTCAGCCGTTATATTCATGTGTGTGCAGGTCTTTGAAATCTTCGGTTCACGCAAAATAATTTTTTATTCAATAATTATTGCAAGCGGAAGTAAAGTGACTATAAATCTTGAATTATTTATCTTTCATTAGTTTAACTTGAAATTTTGGACCTAAATGGTCAAAGAATTTGAGTGACTCTTACGTGGCAGTCTTTCCGTGCGACACTCGACGTACACCTTCTCAACATCCTCCAAAGTCTGGTTCTGGGTACCGAGTCACCCACTATTTATTTTGAGTGAGTATAGTAAAGATAATATATATATAGAATATAGATATATATTATATATATAGAATATATATATAAGTGTATAAAAGATATATAAATAAATATATAATATAAAATAATAAATGATATGTTATTATAGATATAGGTATCATATAGTATATTATCGTATCATATACATCAAATCTCTTTATATATATGACAGTAAACTAAAGAATATCTTCTTTACATCTATATATATATAAATAAGATTATAAATATATTATATATATACATATACTATTTATATATATATACTACTATACCTACTATAATCAGTTCAAATTATATTACCGTTATATATATATTACCGATATACTGTCTATATATAATATATATATATATATATAAAGAGTATTATAATATATTATATATATATATATCTATATAAATATTATATATATATATTATATATATAATATATATAATATACCGGTATATTCCTGTACATATGTTTTTATCTACATTTAAATATAATATATAATATTAATTATATATATATATATATATCATATATATATAGTAATCTATATATATATATACTTATATATATATATATATATTGTATGTTTCGGACCCACACCACACTAGGTTGACGGAGGTTCAACACACTTTTCTCGAGCTACCGTGCCACTGGGTCACAACAAGGGTTCACGTCTCTAACTTTAAGATTTCACATAGGAAGAAAGATATTCAAAATTTTCATGAATATCACACACTAGCTCATCGGGTACAGCTTGATCTCTCTATGAATGTTTTCTCTATATATAGATATATATAATATATAATATATATATTATATAATATATATATATATAATATATATAATATACTTATATAATAGACATATATAATATATACTCTATATATATATATATATATATATATATATATATACAAACTCGTTCCTAGCTCTCTAAAACCTATCTATATATACCCCAAAACCGTTAATATATACACAAAATTTACTCAATAAATATACATATATTATCAAATATCTCTATTTACAATAGGACACCACAGCCCCAAAACCTTGTATCTAATTTTAATAAATATTCCAAATTATATATTTCTCCACCGAATATATTCAAGTCAAGTATCACTACGTGTTAGAGACAATTAAGAAAGGAAGTACACAACGTAACTTTGCCTGTATCCGACTAGTGTAGACCTTCAACCGTCCGATCACAATAGCGGTCCCAGTACTGATGTTTCATCACCTGATGATAATGCTCCTGGTATGGTTGCGAGTGCTACAACTGCACCCTCAGATTCTTCTGTAGTGAGGGCTACAACAGCACCCTCAAACCTCCAATATGTAGTGAGTGCTACAACAGCACCCTCAAATTCTTCTGTAGTGAGTGCAACAACGGCACCCTCAGACTCTTCAGACCGCTCACACCGCCGGAGCTCCACCAATATCACTGGAGTCGCTACACCTGTCTCCACACTGAATCGTCTCCCCACTGGGTTTCGTACTGGATTCACACACCAGGTTTTGTACACGGGGTTTACTCACACTGGGTTCCCACACTGGGTCTCCACACCGGTCGTCTACACGGGGTCTTCAACAAGTCCACACCAAGTCCACAAACGGGCCCGCACCGGGTTCCCACACTGGTATCCATACTGGGTCGTCTACACGGGGTCTCCACACTGGGTCCTTAAAACAAAAAAGGTCCAAATATATACTCTAATAAGTACAGTAATAATAATAATAATAATAATAATAATAATAATAATAATAATAATAATAATAATAATAATAATAATAATAATAATAATAATAATAATAATAATAAAACGTCAAAGCACTGCTACAACCTTAATAAAACGCATTCATACAACAACAACAAGTACTCTATTCACTTTTGTGTATGTATACATTCGAACTCTCAATTATGCTAATAAAAATAAAGATGAAGATTACTTATAATAATAATAATAATAATAATAATAATATAATAATAATAATAATAATAATAATAATAATAATAATAATAATAATAATAATAATAATAATAATAATAATAATAATAATAATAATAATAATAATAAGTACTATACAACCTTAATTCTCAACTCCAGTAAAATATTTACAGCAAACTTCACCATTAGTAACTAGTTCGTATCCTGATACATTACACATTTACTTATTAGAAGTCGATTCATCTTAACTTGACCCAACTGCTTTAACTATCCAATATAATTTTCACTATCACTTTTCATTAACTATTTAAATTCAACTATTGTTTACAATCTACTCGTAATCTCAACCTTGATATTCACATACTTGTTGCTTTAAAATACCGGATCAAACACACTCTTCATTTTATAAACTTTAAAAAAACTTACCCGATTTTTCACGGGACACGAACATCTCCACATGGTCTTCTCTGAACTCCTTCGTCAATTTACTCCAACCACCTACACCACCTGATCCAGAGCACCATCCTGCCATAAACACTCCTATGACGATCACCACTTAAACCCCTCCATGAACCATCTGCCAAGCGTATCTATTTTCTGCTCCCAACATTCTCCCTTATTATAATTTTCATTTTTAGTTACTTGGTTTATCAACCTAAACTATTATATCAATATATATATATATTATATATATATATATATAATATAATATATATATATATATATATATATAATATATATAGTATTATATATATTATATTATATATATCATATATATATATAATATATATATAATATATAATTAATATATATTATATATTATAATATATATTCGACAAGACGCGTTGGCATGAATTGAGTGGTAACGAAGTATATTTACTTTTAAAGGGTATAAGAATGAGAGAACGATGTGAATTGTTAAAAGCTAGAATGATTATATTCCTCGAAGGAATTTCGATGAATTAGAAATTTGGGATAGAGATGAGAGAAGAATGAGCTAGTGCAATGTATGGCGAATATCAGTAAGACTGATCCGAGTAGACGAAAACTGATTTAAGAAATGATATTGTGAATGATCTGTATATAAAGAAAAAGAAAAAAGAGTGAGAAAATAAAAGTAGCAGGAAAATAAGGCATAGAAACAAAGAGTTTTGAGGCAGTACCAAATGTACATATTAAGAACATAATTTTATCTGCCAGAGAGATGTCCTTGTGTTTAAATTTTTTTGAGAGGCTTATATTAGAGGAGTGAGATGAAGAGAAAGAAAAATAACATTTGATTATTGATTCAAGACTACGGGTGCTAGGAGGATGTTAGGGGGTTGAGCTCCTTAGGACAAAGGCGTCGCGAATGTGGTTGTGGACAGTTCATTGAACGAGTTTAATGAAGAGCTGTGTTGAGTCGTAACCAAGCCCAGAAATATGTGAGACATAACTCCATAACAGAGGGCGGACGAACACCCATGATAAACAGCAGTAGAGAGTGAGAGAGAAGAAGCGGTAAACGTGAGAAAGGAGAATTCTCTTCTCTTGTAGAAAGTATGGATGTGAGAAGAAGAAATGCTTAGAGTATTGATCCTCGCCAGTTAATAAGTGACAGCGAGAAAAAAAGAAACACCAACATTATTGGAAGGACAGGAACGAAGGGAGATTTGAGGTTGTGTGAGTTTTCGAGGAAGAAAGGATGGGAGTATGGAACTGGTGAAGTGATGAGATGGAGAAGGATAAAGGAAAAATTGAGCATTCTGGAAGTCATTGGAAAAAAAAACAGACATGACTGCAACTCTCGAGTGCTCTCTCGCTCTCTCATGCATCCTACATAACTACTCGTCTGTTACTCTCTCTCATACGCTCTCTTCTCTCTCTCTCTCTCTCCTCTCCCTCTGTTCCTTCTCTGTCGTTTGTACAAATTGCGTCCAATATAATAAATTCAAGGAAAGTACAAGGAAGATTAGTTTGCTGCGCAGGGGACAGCTCCCAAAATGGCAGTGAGGATTGTTGCTGTTGGATATATCTTTCAACATGGAGATGAGTAGATTAAAGGGATGTATCATTAGTGGCTCGCATAGGAGTGGATTAGGTGAATGATAGTAATATAGAGAATGTCATGAAGATAAAAAAGCTTAGAAAGAAGAGTTTGGAGATACAGGACAGAACCCTGAGGAACACCCACTTTTTGATAAGATTAATAGAAAGGGAGAGAGAATAGGAGCAGTCTGGCCAACTACAAAACATTGAGTGTAGTAAATTAGAACGACCGGAAAAGTTAAGTCAGTAAGAGAAGTCACTAGAGAGTAGAGAGAGAGAGAGAGAGAGAGAGAGGAGAGAGAAGGAGAGAGAGAGAGAGGAGGACGAGGAGAGAGAGAGAGAGAGAGAGAGTAGAGATACTGAAGAGGGAAGTTTGAATTCAAAGCTGAAGATTTTGAAATCAACCAACCATTCGATATGTCTTATCACCACAGTAAAAGATTCACCGGGAACATTAGGACAAAAGAGTGAGTTGAGATAGGAAATAGAGGTCCACAAGGCAAATAGGATCGAAAAACACAACAAAAAGATTTCCTGTACATTCTCCGCCCGCAAGGCGTTAGGTTAGGTTAGGTTAGGTTTGGATATAGGTTAGGTTAGGTTACGTTAGGATATAGAGTTAGAGAAAGGGTAAGATGCTAAGGATTTGGATGTGGGATTCGTTTAGAGGAAACTCTAAATAACCAGATTTTTTGTTTAATACAATTATGACGACCCCTTTTTCCTGAATAGAAAGGTTGAGGACCAATAATCTGTAGGAGTAAGAAAAGGAAGATTGCGTACAGGTAGTAAGAGACGGTTTGCTCAAGTATGCAAAAGCGAACAATACTGGACGAGCGCAGAGAATATAGAATTTAATAGATGAGGTGGAGCATGGATTCGCAAACCTGTCCTGATTAGAGACAGAGGCGAAAAGAGCTTGTAAGAGAGGGGATGAGAGGAGTGTAGAGAGAGGAAAAGTAGAATGATAATACGAGGAAAGATTGGTCCCATTTTTTTCGAAGCAAGCAAAGGGCGAGAATGAGGAGACATATCTGCCCGAGAGAGAACAGATAATATGAAATAACTATTATAAGATATAGATATATGAGATAGATATATGAATAATAGAGTATATATATATATATATAATAATTATATATATTATATATATATAATATAATATATATATATAATATATATATAATATATAGTAAGTATTAATAATATAAGATTCTTTTATTTCAATTTTTTTTGATGTTAAGTATTTCATGAGTGATTCGAAAGTGTTAAGATATGAGATATATAGAGAGAAAGGTATTGTGAGTAGTAAGAGAGGTAATAGAGAAAGATGATAGAGAGAAGAGAGTAAAGATAAGAAGTAATGATAATAGATAAGGATATATATACTATATATGTGAAGAGATAGTGATGAGACAATAGATAAGACGTGAGAGAGATAGATGAGAGTGATGAGTTTTAGCTATATAGATATACAAATAAATAATATTTCGTATGAGTGATAAACTTGTACACCCTTTAATTGAGAAGAGGAAAGGCTCATTCCTATTCTCACAGCATCACAAGAGCTCAAGATAAACTGCAAGACATATTAAAAAATATATAGTAATTAGACGAGGCAACACAGAGAAATCACCACAGAAATTATTTCGTAACATAGATAAAGTTATAAGAAATGTGTTAGGATTAAACGACTTAAAAGTTTAATAATATAATATAACTCTAGCTTTTCATTATCAAATCATAAAGAAAAATTTATAATATTGCAATGAATTTTAGAGTATAATAGCTAGCCTCACACTCACTGAAATAGGTTATAACTATATATATAATATAGTATATAATATTTAGTATAAGATGAAGCGTTATACTTATTTGAGCTAAGATTACAGAAACTCTACTCATTTCTCGCGTACTTATTAATATCTCAAGACAAGAGAAAGCATGTTGTTTCCCATAGATTTATAATAAGAATAATAACCATTATAATTTGAGATCTCATGGAGAATATAGATATTAGCTAATGAATACATACTATATATAAGTATATATATATTATATATATATATACTATAGGTGTTAATGAAAATAAACCATAAAATATATAAAATTATATATAGTGAGTGAGCGTATAAGAGATAAAATCTCATATGTATATGAGTAAATATAATACTACAGTCAATAATATATAGTTGCGGGAAATTATAATAATAAGCTACATATATATTAAAAAATAATACAGTATTTATTATTTACTATAAAATATTCTCTAAGTTATATACTACTCTTCCATACCACATGAATTTCACCATATATAATATACCGTGCGACAAACTCCCCTAAAGTGTAGGTAGTTATAGTTATTTAGGTATATGTATGAGTAGGTTCGACCTAGTAGGCGCTTAAATATGAGCTATATTCATAGTTAAATTTGTTTATTTTAATTTTTTTTTATTTGAGTGTGTACGAGGGTATCCACAGAAAAATGTAGTGCCTTTCTAGTATTTCGTTTGCTTTATGTAGTTTGTATTTATTATTTTATATTTTGGCTGTATTTCAATATATTAGATTGTGTCGTGTAAGTGGTGTGTGTGTTGTGGTCACTTTTTTTGAACAGTGTATAGCAATTTCTGTTATTGTTTTTTTTATCTTGTTTATGTGTGTTATTTTTTTTTATTTCGTCTTGGTATTGAGTTTTATCTCGTTCTATTCTCTTGTAAACACCTCTCATATATATATTTTCGTCTCTACTCTTTTGAGAATGTTTCGTCATGATTTTCTGTCGTAATTTATACTTGGAATTTTTTTTTAAATATCCTTTTATTATAGTTCTCTAATTATAATATGCAGGAATATCAAGATATGATACCTTGAAAGTGGTAATAGTGAGGTCTGTATGCTCGATTGCACAAAAAAAGAGTATATAGATTTAACCTATCCAGTATATTATAGATATAGAATAGATAGTGTATAATAGCTTATAAAGTATTGTAAATTAGTATATTAGATTAAGATATTTAAGAATTTAATGGATAATAAGATAGATATAGTAAAGATAATATAGATAAAATTATAAAATGGTTATGATAAGATATAGAATATGAATATATATGAATATATAGATAGAATAGTTATATAAGGATAATTGCATATATTTAAAATGGTCTTAGCAATAATTGTATATACTTATTTTTTAAAAATTTTTTGTGGTTCTCTTATATATATATATTATAATATATTATATATTATATTAATATTAATATATTAAATAATTAATATATTATATATAATATATATATATATTATATATATATAAATATATATATTATAATATATTATATAATATATATATATATATTAATTAAGTATATAATTATATATTATTTATTATATATATATAATAATATATATATATATATAATAATATATATATATAGTATATATATATATATAATTTAATATATATATATATATATAATATATATAATACACATATATATATTATATAGTATATTATATACTTAATATATATAATTATAATACATATATATAATTAATTATATTATATATATATAATATATATAATATATATATAAGTATATATATTTTATATTTATTATTATTATACCAATATATTATATATATATATATATATATAAATATAATATATAATAATAATAATTAACAGTATTAATATATATTATATATATATATATATATATATATATATATAATATATATATATATATATATATTATATAGTATTATTATATATATTATATATGATATATATATAATATAATTATTATATAATATATATATATAATTATATTAATATTATTATATATTATATATATATGCGAGTAATGACAGTTTAATGCATATATGTTTTCATGAACTTATGTGGTTAGAACTACAGAGTATATTATATAATATATATATATATATAAATTAATTAATAATTATTATATATATTAATATTAGATATATATTTATTATATTATATATATATATATATAATAATATTATATATATTTTATATATATTAATATATATATTATAGATATATATTATAATTATATTAATTATATATAATATATATATGCGACATTAGTAAATAAGGAGGACATGCTCACTCACGACTTGCTAATTATGTGTGTGAGTAGAATTTTGTTAGTACTGGACAGGAATATACCTTTGCGATCAAGTGACTATGTATAATTAATATATATCCCATGTTTCACGTCATTTACTTACAACAAATAAGGTATATTCGGCATTCATTCCAACATAACATTTGAAGAGTTCACAACATGTTCAGAAGACATTTTGCTCCTCTTCTTGAAGGCATTCCACTGACCTTCTCACCAAAAGTTATTATCTCTTATCCCCTTCCATGAAAGGCATTTTATGTCCCTTATTCAAGGCATTCTCACTTCCCTTAAATTAGGCATTCCTCTTCCCTTCCAGAATGCATTCGCAGCCAACTTCAGATGGCATTCACCTTCCCTTGTAGAAGGCATTCGTCTTCCCCTTTTAAATGACATTTTCCTCCCCCCACCCTTGCAGAAAATATTTTCTTCACTAGAGTAATTAAACTCATCTCTTCATCTTCACTTCTAGAGGGCAATCACCACTTTCCTTTTTAAAAGTCATTCTTCTTCCCTTCCAGAAGAGAGGTACTACAGTACTGTACTGTAGACATACTGTGCCTGAGCCCAGTACTCAAAAAATTCTAGTTATCCGAGCACCTCTCCATTTAATCTCAATTCTACTCAATTTTTTCTGTGTTAAGACTCGAGTGTAGGGATGACACCCTCGGAGATGACGGTTAGGGAGGGGCATGGCATTCATGATTGGCACAATTATCAACATCCACCCTTCCGCCTCATACCAGACTCTATACCCCGTTGGAGTTATGGAGTTTGCCCTTAGATTTGCCCCGCTTACACCCCTCCTGTCGGGGTTGACCGCAAATTGGACTCAAGTCGAGGAGCTTAGGTCTTGTCGATTATCCGGTAGTCCAGCTAGTGATTTGGTTTTGTCAAGAAACTAATAGGCCTGTCCTGTATCACTATCTAACTTTCTAATTAAAATCTGCAACACTCGCGTTGAAGACACTTTGGTGAACATTACCCCCACCTCCTTTGGTTGAACACTACCCCTTCTTCTTCTTTATCTCACCCCCTGTTACTACCCGAATTTCAGATATTTGAGTCATCCCAATGCAACCCAACTCTGCTGGACCAGATCCAACCTGTGTTTTAGTCTATCGCTCGCAAATATTCCACTTAGAAATAATATTCACAATCTCGAGATTCTTGAATGATGTCTATCGAATATGGCGACACCTCTCCCGATATCATATGAGTCTGCGATATGTCTATATAGATTTGCCACAAAATTTCGCCGGGATTTTTTGCTATTGATATCTGCTCTGGAGTTGGTACTACGAGTTAACTATAAAGGTTCATTATTAGTCACACTCTTGTTCAGTGGAATACGTGTTTCCACTTTTGGTATCTCAATGAAGTGTGTTAGCACACGGTTCAGCACCCTCGTTCGGATAGAGTTTGAAGCTAAGGTCTAGAGGCGCTCATTATATAAATAACTATATGTCCTATAACTTTATACTCATTGAACTCACCTTGACCCTCTCTCTCCGTAGACGTCCGTTGACGTCTGTGCGCTAGCCTTATTCTCCCTTTTATCTATAGGTTATATAACAACGGGCTATGGTGCTCTTCGATGATTGAGTAAATTTGACCTTTCGGACTATGCGCCTTCCACTCAATATTACTGTCTGCGTACCTGTGCGTTATATACATAATGAGATATAGGTTTGATCCATTGTTCTTCTCTATTGATAATAAGATTGTGCGCCCGTGAGAGCGTTAGTGTGTGGAGGATCGTTGCGATATAAGATGTAGTAATTAATCTACTAAGATGTTGTGTGTGTGGACTACCATCCTTCCTTGCATTTCTGATCAGTACAATAAAGATATTACTGACACTTGGTGGTGACCACGTGCCGTGTCCTACATGTCTCTATTGTCTACTTCTCCAAGATTATAGTGTTTTCTTAACGATTACTCTCTATGCTTGTGACAATTCCACAGCGATACATTGTAGGGACCCACCTGAGGAATATGTACTAGATATAGGCAAATTGACATTTAATGTGAAGTATGTATGGTGTGGATTTTACTGTCTAATTTATATATTATTATATATGGTTTTTATGATTCAAATGTTAATTTTATTTTTAATAATTTATTTATTTATATTTTTTTAATTGGCCCTCACTCACGTTATGATAAAGGGTGCAGTTGCCCCTGTGAGTGGTGGTTATAACATGTTATAATATTATAATAAAAAATAATAAAATAAATTATTAAAAAAATTACAATACACTAATTAGCTATCGTTATAGTTTGATAGTTATATATGTAAGCTACCTAAGACTAATTATAAAAACAAACTGTTTATATAATTATCATAGATTTGTCAACATAGTGTAGTAAATTAATAAGCAATTTCTTATAAATTATACATTATTGATGATTTATATTGTTACTGCTTACCTATAAATAATAGTTACGGAAAAAACTAAATAATATTAATTCTTTCGATGCTAACTTCTGCAACAATAGAAGAATATATATATTATATATTATGATATATATATTACATGGTTTAATAATGTTAATTAAATATTAATATGTAATCTAATACGAAGAATATATAACATTTGACTGTATTTGACCATGATCTAGTCACGTGACCCGTGGCGGAGGAATTTTTACTTTAATATTTTTAATTTTATATTAAAATTGCAAAAGATTAGTAGTATTATATTATAGTTAATGCGTACATAGTTAGCTTTGCTTTGTTACGGCTTATTCTAAATAGGTAATATTATGTGATATTACACTATCGTATTTATATCTCATTATATATTATAGTATATAGCTATGTTAATACATACTATATGATAAATCAATATGAATATTATATATATAAGCTAATATATTATTGTAAAACTAAGGAGTGACAATTATAATCAGAAGTGAGTTCAAGTGACTTCAAGTTTATAACATGTTTATGATCATACTTCAAGTAAGGAGTTTAACAAAATAGTTTCATTTTTTTACTAAAAGTATTTTAATAAAAGAAATGTTGGTATATCGAGAATGTATGTAGGTGAATGTTATTTTATAATATTTTTAGAATTATTTGATTTGGGTAGTAGATTGGCTAGATACATGAAGGTGATAAAGTAATTTGGGGTCTGTCAAAAAGATTATTGATTACTAGAATTAAATGCGAGTATACAACATGCTGGAAGAAAAATATTGTAATGTCATCAAGATTTTTGAAGATGTTAGTTTTGGATGGGTAAGTGATAAGAGTTGCAAAGAGAGAAGTGATTTGTGTAAGATATCGTAAAAGATTAGAAAGAGTATTGTTGTAAAAGAGTTGGAAACAAAAAAAAAGTTGCGCTTGGCATAAACTATGAAGAAAAAATGAGATTGTACCTTAGGTGATTAATAAGTTACATACATGACGCACAAATAAATGTATTGTTACTCAAAGAATCTTCGACTAAAGAAGAAATACTTTAGTTGTAGTCAAAATGTTTTAGAGTGATAAATCAGGTAGAATACTTACTATAGAAATTATAATTCAAAGCATAATATATATTTATTGTGCTTTTCAAATGAGTTTGACAGCTGTTAGTTTTGTTTGCCCTACTTTAGGAGCAGTATATATGTACCAATTTAAATTGTATTATTTTACTATCTTAGTAAAGTAAACATTTTTTGTATTGTTCAGTCTCGGTAAGCTATGATGACTTATGGTAAATATACTCTCACCTCCCTCAACGATTATAATTTATCAAAACTTTTGAAATTTACATGCAAGTTGTTAATTTGTTCAATGGATATCAGTGATCTATGTTACTATTATCTGTGTTCATGTGTTGTTTAAGTGGATAGGCTAAGAAAGCAAAATTTGTCCACGTTTATTTAGATTAATTCACTTATTATTGTATTACAAACTATTGATATAGGGCAAGTGTGATGAAAAAAGAGTTAATGTAGTGTTAAGTTTTGTTGGTTGGTACAGGGAAAGGTGGTAATGTTGGGTTAGTTACCAGTCTAGAAAAGAGAAAAATGAGTGAGAATTTAATAAGCTGAAAAACACATCTATGCGGTGATGTCAAATTACAACTACATACGCTGGTGCCAAACTTAAATTTACTCAAAACTTTTGAAATTTATCATGCAAGTTGTATGTAGGGTACACTAAAGTATAAGTAACATTATAATTTTTTATATTATACTTCTCTATTGATTCTAAAACTTTACTCACTATATAATATAGGATAGCTTAGTTACTAATCGTATAAATATATATTATATATAATATATCAATTAATGACTGGTACTTGCATCATGGCTACAAAAAGGACAGAGCTTAAAATACGTTTAAGCAGTGAAAACCATTTTCAGTTTAGTATTTTTATTATCTGAAAAGGAATGTGCTTAAATGCGGATTAAGACTAAAAGTTTCTATGTTATTCTTGAACCTCAGACGTTCTATTGTGTTATATTTTAATACATATAAAAATGACACAAATTTAAAGTTTCTTCACAAAAAATATATGACCTAAAGTGACTGCAATGATTAGTGTTGTTAGTTTATTTTGTTTAAACATTATGTAATATATAAAAACTCAAGTTCTTGGGGTTAAGGAATAGATTTCTGTTGCATTTATATAGTATATATATATATATATTACTCCTATGCTATAGCTGTATAACGCTTTTATAACATAGTACTGATAACGTATTCCATAGCGTATATACTTATACTATCACCTTCTCCAATACGTCTCTATTTAATTATATATAGATACTATTATTTTTATAGTATAATATATATATATATATATTACTATAATAACATTTGAAACTTTTGATATAAAATATGCGATATTATATAATGGAGTTATTTCCCAATATGTTTATACAATTCTGTGGGGCAAATAAGGCATACATCAGCTCTACACAGGCTCAGGTAACCAACACAGAACGCGCAACTAGCCCTGATAATGACTCTCTGAATACGGTTCCGTAGTGGGCAATCACTGGGTTTGTGTGAATGGGACGGATTAGAGGATGGAAGGAGGGAGTCGGAATGGGAAGGGATGGCCGGGCGATTTGCTCTTACTGCTCTACCTCTTTAGGGTCAATAAAAGTATATATTTAATTTGGATCTCTGGTGCAGTAAAGCACTAAGGAATAGCGTATGATCGGATGGGGAGGGGTTGGAATAGAATGTTTTTGCTACTGCTTCATTGTTTTAGGGTCAATAAGGTACATATTTTTAATACAAAAAATAAAAAAAAATTTAGTAAAAACATAAAATGTTTAATAATGAAACACATTTTCTAAAACTAAATATGATTTATAAAATCAATTAAAATTTCTTTCTGATACCGATTCGAAAAAAAAAATTGTGGATTCTCCGGATTCTCGATGCCGGTTCTAATTCATCGTACTATGCCTAAATAATTTACGATTCCGATTCTAACAAGAAAAAATTACCGATTCTCCGGATTTTCGAAGCCGATTTGGATTCATCGACCCATTCCTATACACTTATTTTATTTTCTATCCTACTACTATATGTAATTAGCCAGCAATGAAGTCTTTTACTTATCATTTTAAATGCTAAAGATGCTGCCAATTAACAAAGCCGATTTACATAAATGGAATAATAAAATAACGAATAATATAATTTAAAAAAAAGTACTATGAATATATAATAATTTAATAAATAACAAGTAAAAAAAAAAATATGTTGAAATGGATAATTTAGGGGGGAAATTATATATTTATATATTTATTATTTTATAAATATGAGATATGTTATGGTAAAGACAGAGCGCGGTAAACGGTAAAAAGAGCGGAGTAGGACACAACGTGGGAGGGTGGGGGGGCACCTCCCTTCGCATTAGCTGTGTCTGTATTATGACCTAACGTCACAACTTGAATTAACTGCGATTAATACACTGCCATTAAATGCCGTTATGATATGTATGTATGTATTATGTTATGTGCAGCACATGAAATCAAAAGTATGTTATATGTATGTATGTATTATGCTATGTATGATGTATGTATGTATGTATGTATATGTATGTAGTATGTATGTATGTATGTAGTGTACGTATTATGTAGTATGTATGTATGTATGTATGTATGTATGTATGTATGTATGTATGTATGTGTTGTTGGCGAAGGCACACCCTCCTTTGAGGGTTATAGCATCTCATAGAGGGTGGGACCAGTGTATTCGCCCTCCACCCTTCATTAACATATTTTCTGGATGTGACATATAGAATCAGATGTAACTTTTGATTCATTCACCGCACAACTCTGGCTCCGATCCTGTTCTGCTCAGGAGTCGGACTCCGACTCCGACTCCGACTCCGACTCTTGGTAATAGGTTATAAAACTAATTATTATTTCAGATTCGTATTGGGACTGGTACAAATAAAGCTTTGTTCTAGAGATGACCCTTACACCAACCATTATGGAAGTATAGACTGTATGTGTAGATATATACATTAATACATTAATAAATATATGAACATTATTTTTTTTATTTTAAAGTGGCCTTTGCCATAACCAACTTTATATACCTGAAGAAATAAGGAAAAAAATAATACTCCTTCGAATATAAAAGAAAACCCTGTGGTCGTGAATATTTTACACGTAATGTAGTTATTTTCATGTTAAATTTATACAAAATGTGTTCAAATATGACTTTAATCACTTAATCAAGAGGTCACAAATGACAGGGAAGGGGTTGGATGGGTGGTTGATTAGAGTTTGATCAATTGATTAATTATTTTTTTTAATAAAAAAGGATAAAAATTTAATAAAACTATAAAATGTTTTTTTTACTATTTTTATGTAATGTTCATATAAATAACGTATTTTCACGTTACATTTATGCAAAATGTGTTCCAATATGACTTTAATCATTTAATCAATAGATCACAGATGACAGGGGAGGGGTATGATGTGTGGTTGATTAGCGTTTGATATATTGATTTATTGATAAAGTGATATTTGTAATAAAATTTTAAAATATATTCGCTCTCATGCATTGCGCTTTCGGTCGCACGCATTGGTTTCTCCGGGTTGAGCAGGTTCGCGCCTGTGACAGCTCGTAGAGGGCTGAAGCCAATGTATTCGATCTCAGCACCCATCATTACACAGGGTTTGATGTAGCATATGTTATGCAAGTCAAAAGCAAGTTTTGGATTCAAGCACCGCGCTACTTTGTCTCAGCTCCCACTCAACCTCTATTCGGACTCCGCGCAGAAGTCGTACCGACTCCAACTCGAACTTCGACTCCCTCCTTCCTATGTTATAGACTCTGTACTTTATTTCTTTTTTTTCTTCTGTGAGTCCCTCCCGGGGTTCTCAGACACCGCGTACAAACTTGAAACCCTCAAAATTAATCTCTACAGGTTCGAAAACATAGGTAAAGACACCTCATTTGGACTTTAATATGATTGTGTCAAGATTCGGCTAAAGCTCCGTCACCGGCTCCGGCTCCGACTCAGTACTCCGCATCATGAGACTACACAGGATCCGAACCCTTCCCCGAATGCGATTCCTTCGTAGAAGCATGTCGGATGCTTATTTTCCACAAAAGTATAACCCTAGAAAAGTTTGGGGGCCGTGGTGACACCACTAGCAATAAGGATAGTAAGTTTAAAGTGATACGATCATTAGAACTCCAAAATAAAAACTCGAAATCTAACTTTATGAATCAATATCATATATATATATATATATATATATATATAATATATAAATTTTTATATATTAATATATTATATATATATATATATATATATTATATATTATATATATATATATATTGTATATATATATATATATATAGTATATAATATATATATAATATATATATTATATACTATATTATATATATTATATATATAATATATATAATATATATATATATATATATATATATATATATATATATATATATATATATATATAAATCAAATTTTAAAATTTCCTTCAAAAATTCAAATTTTAGGCGCCAAAAGCTTTAAAGGGGGAGGGGGCCGCATCACGCTACGGGGAATGCAGGGATACTTAACCTCGTCCCCTTTATAACCTTAAGTGAAAACTTATTGCAGTCAGAAAAATTCATCATAAGGTTTCAAAGGACTGCAACTTATTCTCACTGTAGCATCTCCTCAATGTAGGATTCCTCCCCTGGGCTAGGCTCACAACCATACTCCCTCACAAAACCCCGCCATTCACTCCTATTATGCACCTTTGTTCTCGCCATCTGAAGACATTGTACCTTAGATCTATATCTCTTATTTCAGACCATAGTTTCATTACCATACATTAACACAGGTAACAACATACCTTCATGCAAAACCCTAGCGAACTCAAGACTTAGTCCCTTTACATCCATCAATTATTTAATTGCACCAGCCAACTTGCTACTATTCACAACTTTCCTACTACACTATGCATCATCCGTTCTCTTTTCATCCAACATATATCCTAAATATTTAAACTCAGACATGTGTTCCAATTGCTCATCATAACATATAACTTCACACCGCGGATTAACCTCATTACCATTACCTTACTCTTATCTACATTTATTTTCAAACCCCTCCTTTTACACTCACTGCCAAATCCTTCTACCAATTCTCTTAAACTCTTTTCAAATTCACCGTACAAAACCAAATCATCAGCATATAATAAGTAGGGCACCCTCTACTCTCTTCCATTCACCATCATTCTAACATCTTCCCCGGCTATCTCAATCGCTAGTTCTTTCATAACCCCATCCATATACATATTTAATAACCAAGGAGACATAATACATCCCAGACTCTCCAAGCTATTAATATTAAACAAATCACTTTCAACTCAATTTATTCTTAAACACACTTCACTATCGTCATTCAACTTTTTATTCCATTGAGAAGTCTACCACCAACACCATATACCACTACACCTTCATAGAGTTCTCTGTTGATCCTATTATACAACTGTTGCAAATACACAAAACCGTAAATACAATTTCTTCTTCTTCCTGCATATATATATATATATATATATATATATATATATATATATACATAATGATATAAATATATATAATATATATATATATATATATATATATATATATATAATATATATATATATATATATAATACTAATATATATAATATATATATATTATATATCAAGAATAAAAAAATTTAAAGTTTAAATAACACTAAATGTGAAATTGTTGCCTTAATGTTTAGTAATTTTCAGAATTGTTTCCGTTTCCTGAAAATCGGAAAAAATCGGAATATCTTTAACTTATTTTTTTTAGTTGCCCTTGGAATGATATCGCTTCGGTTCGAGTGGCAATATTCCTTGATTAGGACTTTTATGTTCAATATATATAATAATTATATATTAATATATATATAATATATTATAGTATAATGTATATGCTTATATATTTTGGTTTTTTTAATGGTTACTCCTAAAATCACGTTTTTTCAGACGGCCATCTAATGAATGTTCACATTGAACAACAAATTTATTTTAAAAATAATATTTATAATAAATCAAAATTATGTATTATTTTCAAAAATATTAGTTAATGTCATATAATCTAAAATACAAAATGTTATTCATAAATTGGGAGTTCCAGCTCAAGCTCTTGTTTCAACTGGAAGAGGGTATTAAATACCATATTTGTATTTTCTGACGTTCTATTTGACATTCTTCAAAATATTTAAACTCAAAAATATTAATAACTCTTAACCACTTTTATCAACTGTATAGTTATTAATCGATTATGTTAAAAAGATTTAAATTCTGTTCATATTTGCTTTTATGCTTTAGGGTAATGTTAACAGAGTATAACATTTTGTCTTAAAGCATGATATGATAAATATAAAAATCAGTGGGTTTAGTTTTTGCAAAATAGAAGTTAGATTGTTTAATAAATAATATAATTCTTACTTATTACTTTCTTTTCATACATATCTTTTTATCATTCTTCTTCGTATTTATATACATTTCTTCTTGTTTGGCTTCTTCTCTGTTCTTCTTTATCTTCATTCTATACTTTCATAATTATCTTCTTTCTTCTTCA
>JABUQX010090039.1:0-33873 GCA_015478945.1 Trachelipus rathkii | reverse complement strand
TAGAATAGTGAGGGATGTATAAAGATCTCAAAATGATCTTGATAAAACTTCTTGGGTGGGCAGTATACAGTGCAAACTGGAATTTTTTAATAGTAAAATCTGTAAGGTTCTTCACCTAGGTTTACTCAAATAAAAGTGTTAACTACAATATGAATGGGGATTTGGCTTGAGCTTCTGGACCAAAAAAAGATTTAGGATGATGAAATCATAAGACAGTAATATGAAAGTGGCTAATCAAATGTTTGGAAGCTAGAAATAAAGCTAATAAGATGCTGGGCATAATAAATACGCAATGTTGTTTACAAGAGCAAGGAAGCTAAAAGTAAAACTATATAATAGCTATGGTAGGCCAATGAGTTTGTATAATATGTGCACGAAGTGGCTCCCTCTACTGAAAGATTAAAAGACTTAGATATGCAGGGAGCAAGGACGAGGCAACCGCGTCCGTTAGAGCCAACAAAAGAAGATGATTATTCCTGGGTTTGAGAGTTAAGAGCTACGAGGGAGAGGGCTGAGGGTTAGGAATGTTTTCTGGTAGAAAGGCGATTTCTCAGACGGCGGACAGATACAAGTCTACAAAAATTTTTTACATCTATTGATAATACGGAGACCAATAAATTCTTATTAGTAGAGCACGGACGGAGACCAGGGGGCATAACAAGAAAATTAAGAAGAAAGCATGCCATCTGATATAAGAAAGAATACACATTCAGCAATAGGGTTAGTTAAAAACATGTAATCCTTACCTTCCCTAAGACAAACTTTTTCGAAATTTATAACTATTTTCTGAAACAAAATTCGGACTTACTTGGGTTCTCTTTCTCCTGTCTATAGTAATATTTTAATGGAGCTTCTTGAAATTTATTATATATTCCAACCACTTCGTCACTTGTTACTGGTACAGATATGTGGATGAAATTTTTGCATCTATTCCTTCACATAATTACCTAATTTACTTGATTCCTCAACACTATTAACCCGAACATTAAATTCACTATTGAAACTTTCTAAAAAATAATTCCTCGATTCCTTGATGTTCTTAAATGATCATAACCTTTTACCTCCAATTCTCTGTTACGAAACCTACTTAAACCAAGTTAATACATTGTTTTTACATCATTTACAAACAAAATAAGACACTTTTTCCATTTATTTTAGAGCTCTAGAATATGCTCCCCTTCTTTAATTCAATGAAATTAATTACCTTCTCTATGTTTTTACAAAACTTCGTACCCTCATTCACTTACACAACGCTGCCCCTTAACAGGCAAAAAAATACCTTTTATTAACTCACAATTATTAACCTCGATAAGAACTCTTTCTTACCCATACCTAAATTCCTCTTAACAAATAAAAACATCATTGACCCAATAATATTAAATCACCTCTTTCATGAAATCTACCCTTAAAGCTACTTTTAGACCCAACATAAATCGACCACTAAAAATTCCTTTATAAAATCCCTTGCCTTCATTGTAACTCCTAATACATCGGAGAAACACATGACTTTTTAACCGTAGGCAGTACCAACAAACATGACCTTACCATGACAACCAAAATTCTGCCCTCACATTACATCGTGCACACATAATACCATCTATTGACATTTAACAAATGACCCCGCTCTAGCATTCAAAGATTTACAGAAGAAATTACCTCGAAATCATACTACATCCTTAAAACACCAATAATTATAATAGACAAAAAGGCTAATTCAATATCAATCCCACTCTTAATAACTCAAGATTTTGAAATCACTATTTTCTATAAAATCTTAAATCTAAAATATAGTTATCTTTAATTTCTATGGTAATATAAATTAATTTTAGTCCTAATCTGCCTCCAGCAACTGATGAGGTTTCAGAAAAGAACGAAGATTTTGTTGCTTAAGTATAATTATAAAGTGAGTGACTTTCTTTATGCTAATATTATTACAGTGTGCTCTATAAGGCTTCTATTAATATACCTATAATTTACGATATTGGCTGAATAGTACAAATATTACTATTATATATATATATACTATATATATATACTACTAATATATATATATTAATACCTATAATATATTAATATATATATATATTATATATTATATATATCTAGTTATAGAGGTACCCTTATATACCTATATATATTATATATATATATAAATGTACATGAACCATGAACTTACTCTCGTGTCATCTACTTCAATGAATTAATTAGCTCTAAGAAATAGAAAGTGCATTCACCAGTCCTCCATATTTTTCCTTTAGGTCTTGATTTTATATCTAAGAGCAGAAAAGCCGATTCAACCTAACTTCTTGGATTGATAGTGGTTCTGGTAACAGCATTCAGCAGATTCTTGTACAATGTTACGGATATTAATCAGATAGCCTTCTAAATTAGGTTTTTCAGTTATATAAATTTTTTTCAACTTTTTCAGAGCTAGAAAGAAATTTTTTGTTAATGGAGGATTGTGCACAAGGATGAGGAAAAACCTTGACTTTTTCTTGAACCAGTCCCACCGAAAGTTTCGATAACTGAACTTTCAATAATGAGAATTTTCATGAGTATCTCCGAGCTTTCTGAAAATACTTGAGAAGGTTAGTAATGGGGATGTTGTAGTTTTCATCATTTACATATGTTTCAGATTTATTCTTTTTATTGCTTGAAATCCGATGTAACTTCTTAAATATACAAGATGGCACGTTTGTCAAGGCAGATTTTGTTTTAGTTGTGTATCTTCATTTAAAGAGTTCCTTTAGATAGGAATATGTAACAGCATTTAGTAATAGGGAAATACATTGTCAATGAGAGAAATTTCTTTTCGTACCCTTGGAGTTTTTTAAAAGTTGTATAAAGTTGAAGGGTTGAAAATTCATTTAGAATATAACCCAAATTGAAACATAGGTGCAGGTTAAAAAAAAGCTTCGAAGTTTATGCATTGATTTAGTGATGTGGAAGTGCAAAGTGAGTGAACTTGTAATGAAAGCGATGGAAGTCACTACAGAGTCACAATTCATAACTTTGTTTGCCTCAAGATTTTCTGACTCAAACTCTACTATCTTGAAAGGACTTCGACTCGACTCCGACCTCTTGAAAATTACCGACTCCGACTCCGACTCGACTCCACCCTTTTCAGAATTACCGACTCCGACTCCGACTCGAATCCACCCTTCTTTAAATTACCGATGCGACTCCGACTTCGACTTTCCTCCTTCAAAATACGATCCCCGACTCCGCGACTCCGACTACGACTCCGACTCCACAACCCTGGTTTACATGACGTAGAAGTGCGCAAACGGGCTCTGGAGACGATGCATGTGGCTGTGTGCCCTCCGAGTGGCGTCGGAGGTTATGGAAACGAGCTGAGAAACTATTTAATTTTAGTGGTGTGTTTGTTATTGAGCTTTAGACGATTTTCTTTTTAGATGTTAATTTTTACCAATTCATTTAAATTCAAAAATGTATTAACTGAAAGACAATCGTTGAAGGATTATTAAATCCAATCAGGCCTCGAGATCTATTGCAATTTGAGAACCAATTAAATAAACCCTCCATCAAGAACAGCATACGAAGAAAGGTGGCGACCGTCCCCGACGTCTGCAGAAAAGGTTGAGTCCATTCGGCTTTCCCTTTTTCGCAACCCACTCAAGTCGACGAGAATTGCGTTGCGAGAGTTACAAATAAGTCTTTCAACAGTGCATGAAGTCTTGCGTAAACGTTTGAAGTTTTATCCTTACAAATTGGAACTCTTGCAACACATTACACATAATGTTAAGATCTTGCGTAAGGAATTTAAATTTGCTGTGGTTCACAATCTCGACGCAGATAAGGATTTCCTGACAAGAATCATGTTTTCTCATGTGCGGCAAACATTTCATTTCGAACAAACAACAAACCACACAAACAAGCAAGCAAACAAACAAACAAAAAACAAACAAAAAAACAAACAAACACAACCAAAGAAACAACCAAAGAAACAAACATAATGTGCCCATATAGGTATAATAAATTTGGAACATGGTAGAATTGGGAATAACCACTGTGGATATTTTGTCAATGACAAACGGTGCACACATTGATTGAATGTTTTTAACATTTTCACTTATTGGAAACAAACATTAAAAAATAAGGATTCTAAATATGTTTGTTTCAAACTCCTTACGTTACACATAATATATTTATGAGAAAAAAAAAAAGAATATATATATAAATATATAATATTATATAGTCATAATATTTTTATAAGTACGAATAATAGCCAAATTTTGTGATATAGTATATTTATCATTTCGTGATTTATCTTGAGTATCTTATTAATATATATATAGTTATAGTTTTATTAATATATATATATAATGATTAAAGTAAATCTATAGTTACCTTTAAATAGCAATTACTAACTATGGCTATATTATGTTATGGTTATATAATTATCTCTCTATAAAAAAATATTATATATTTAATATATATATATATAATTTTCTTAAAGCAAGGGCTAGAGTAACTTAATTTCTAGATAATGTTTATGACATTCCCCAAATTATTTTCCTAAAAAAGAATAATTATGATAAATTGTAAATCTGCAAAGGCGGCAAAAAATTTGATATCCTTGTTATAGTGTGTGAAGAATTTACAGTGTGCTTAATAAATAGGAATCTAAATATGTGATATTATGGAAAAAGTTGGGGAAAGTCGCAAAATATTTATACCAAAAATAGTAAAAAATAAAGTAAATGTAAAGTTAAGAAATAATTATTCATTATTAATTATTATTATATATATTATTATATATATTATATATATATATATATATATATATACTATATATATACTATATATATATATAATATATATTTATATATATTATATTATAAATTATATATATATATTAATAATATATATTTATTATATATGATATATTATTAATTAAACATGTATATATATCTATATATAATATATATATTTTTATTTTTATATTATTATATTTTTTATATTATTATTTATTATTATACATATATACTATATATGTTTTTTATTTTTTTTATATATTTATATTGTAATGACTATACTCTTAATATATAGTCATACAAATTAGGGTTTAGGTTATAAGAATTATTTTGAGTTATAATCATAGAAATTTATTTGGAAAGAGAACATAATTTACTACTAAAAATATTCCAGATTAGATGTGAAAATGTTTCTGATATAATCATAATGTAGTGATATTTTGCAGTTGATAAATAGTATATATTAATATATAAGAGAGAGAGTTATCTATATATATTAACGGTATATATATAGTTATTTTGTGTATATAATAATATATATTTATATACATATATTATAAGTATATATATACTATAATATATATAATATAATTTAGACTTGTTACGGATATACGACCACAGTCTCGCGATAGCAGAGGCCCCATGTGGCTTCTTTCACTGTCCTATAGTTTCTCGTAGTCGGTTCTTAGTGTGCTTCTTAGGTCGTTAAAAAATATTTTAATAATATTTGTTTTACTTCGTTTAACAAAGCTACGTTAAAATATCGATTTTAAATGACTTGGCAAATTTGTGTAAACCGCTCCTGGCAGCGAAAATATTAAAATTAAAAAAAATTAAAAATTAAAAAATAAAAAAAAAAATAAAAAAACATAAAGGTTATTCTGTCACAAAAAAAAAAAAAAAATTCGTTTCAAAACTTTTCAATACATCTATGTATCAAAGAGTTTGTGTGTGTGCTGATGGGGTGATCACCACCTTAAGTGCATTAGAAAGCAGAGAATACTTGGCCAAACTCATGTCTGAGAAATCTTGGGAAAATGGCTACAAGAATTAAATATATTATATTATAGAGAGAGAGAGAGAGGAAGGAGAGAGAGGAAGATAGATTGAGGCAACAGGAGTCAAAAAGAGAGGAGAAGAGAGAGACGAAAAAGAGAGATGAGAGAGAGATGAGTACAGACGAACGAAAAAGCAGATGACCATCAGGGAGAAGAAAGATCGAGACGAAGGAGAGAGAAGAGAGAGAAGAGAGAGAATATCGACAAATGGAATCACGGACATTAGTGGATGCCCTAAGGAGAAAGGTGTAATTTTAAAATAATATCAAAAATTTTGGAATATTAAAACTGAATTATTTTTTATATATCCTTCAAAATGAGTCTGTGACTAATACATTTTTTTTATAAATAGTTAAAATATTGATAATTTTTCTTTGAAATTTATTTTAAATGAAATAATTTGAATTTTCCAAAGTATTGAATTTATAAAAATTAAATGATTTATTAATTTATTTTAATGGCAAAGTGTCGAATTTTCTCACTTAAATAATATACGTTTAAAACTGAATTATAAATAGCAAATAACCACCTTTCGGGCGTTAAAATGTATTTATTATTATATTTATTATTATTATTATTTATTATTTATATTTATGAATTATTATTTATTTTATATTTTTTGATGTACATGTTCGATATTATGTTATCTTTACTTATTTTCATTGATTATTAATTAATTATTTTAACGTACATTATTATTAATGATAATACCTAGAGGGGTAAAGCTTTTAAATTATTTTGACCATTCCAATTATTATTTTGATTGTATTAATTACTCTCTTACGCATCAATTAATTTTCATATGTATAATTTTTTTTATTCAAAGTTTTATTTTATATATTATTATGTTACTTTTCTTAATTATTATTAATTATTAATTCGGGGTAAGGGACCATCTTTATGAGCAATGGTGATTATGTACGCACTCAATCATAATTATTTCAAATGAAAAGTCATTTTGAGTCATAATAAATATTATAGATTATTGAATTCCGTTAAATATCCTAATTTTGATTGTAGCCTTTCCGAAAGTTTTTGATTTGATTGATTTAATAGCTTTCAATTTTGATATCAAATAAATAAATTCAAAACAGTTAAGTTTACAATTGTATAAAAATAAATTATTTCAGAAATGAAAGAGTACAAGTCCAGACAGAATATAAGTTTTCTAAATTTATAATGAATAAATAAATAAATGTTATCATTTAATTTTAAATATAAATTTCAAATTTACAAATATTTGTTCTTTAAAAAATTGAAGTATTATGTCAATAATTTATAAGATATTTAAACTTATCGATATTTAAATATATAAATATTTGTTATTATAGTTTTGAAACAATAGTATAATTCTTTAGTCACAAATTTGATTATGTTAAAAAGTTAAATTAACATTTTATTCGCTTTTCATGTTCTTAATATTAGCTTCAATTTGGTTGGATTGGTATACTCTACCGTAAATTTGGCTCCTGGACTCCGAAGCCGTAATTCAAGGTTTAGTTACAGATCCAGACCGGAACGCTCCGAAAATTCCATCTTTAGCTACACCGTTTAATATATTCTCTCATCCTCCGATGGAAAAAGGTAAAGCATAGTTTCCATCAAGTGGTGTTAAACAAGAACCTTTTTATAAATTGCATTTGTAAGTGTGAAGTCGGTCTAAGTGAGAAAATGGAAGGAGTTAGATAAAATCTGTTTCTGTCTTTACCAGTAAAATACCTACAAGAATGAGCATAGGTTGTTAAGTCTGTAACTATAAAGAGGAAGATTGAGAAAATCTGGGTATTTTAATTTAGGTCTTGGTATCTAAGTCTCAGCTTAAACTTATAGTGTAATAAATAAAATGAATTTTTGTACCAAACCACAAAAAATAAAAATTCGAATTATTTTTATAACGGGAGGAAAATTTCTTAAATCAGTTGTTATTCTTTATATTTTATAATAAAATAGTTAATGCTAAAATTCGATTATTTTAAATTCTAAATACAAATTTGGAAAAAAGAAATACTTAAGATTTTATAAAAATTTTAAATTTTTTAAAAAATATATGCGCAATAAAGATTCCAAATTTTATATTCCAATAGTTTTGAAATGCACTAGTAATACCGAACAAAATATTTCATCTCTTATGCGTGTTCTACCCCAGGGGCGTAGCCAGGAGGGGGGGTACTGAGGGGCTGAGTCCCCCCCAGAAATTATCCCGAACTGCAATTTTTTTCCAGCCTAGGAAAACCAAATATTAAACATACCATAAGATTATAGTAGTGTGTGTGTATATGTATAAATATAGTGTAATATTAATTATATATATATATGCTATATAAACATTTTTAATATATAATATGATATTATTTATTTATAATAAGTATAATTTATACTTATCATGTATGAGATATATTAAACTGTTAATATAATTATATATATATTTGATATATTTATCTATATGTTAAGATAATATACTTTTAATATATTATAACTGAGATATCTGTTGTGTAACAATCCTCCAAACTCGACGACAATTGAATCATACCAAATATATAAAAAAAACTTATATAATATTTTATTTATATCTGCTATATGATATACTATATATATTTATATATTAATATATATTGTATATACTAATATAATTGATCATGTAATTCTAGTATAATATATATAATATATAATTATATATTAATAATATTAAATATAAATACTTCAAATATTAATATAAAAAATATTCCTAAACATAGCATTCAAAAAGTTTTTTCCTCTTTCCTATTAATTAATATATATATAAAAATTTGAAAATCTTATTAAAATTTTATATTAATATCTTTATTATATAATAATTGTGTTAATTAAAATAAAATATATATATAGTACTATATTTTAAATATATATATTGTATATATTATTATATATATATAATTTTTTAAATTTATATATATAATTTAATATATATATTATTCACATATATTAATCTTATAATATTATTATATATAATTTATTAATATATATATGTAACTATATTAATTATAATATTTAATATAATAATATATATATATATATTATATATATCATAAATATATTATTATATAAAATATTCTAAAATCGTATCAATTATATATAATATTAGTAAAATATATATATATATATTATATTATATTTATTTATATATATCACTGTAAGATAAAATTGAAGCTCTTTCAGAAAAAAATCACGAAGTAAGTATCAAAGAGTCACTCAAAAAGAATTAAAATGGGTAAGAAAAACAATAGGACTGGCTCGTGTTTGTTTTGAGGTATAATACCATTGCGGTTTTCTAGGGGGTATATGTGGCAGCAAGTCTTGCATTAAGGGGTCAAGTGACTTGGACGTATTGAAATATCAACTCCAGCTGAAAAATGACGGAAATTTTAGAAGAGCATTCTATGGTTTCGAGCAAATGGAGTGACCAGGTTTTGAAGAACCACTTACTTCTATCGTCCAAAAAATTAATGTATACGAGTCGATGATGTACAGAATGAAATATTACAGTCATGTAGTCAGCTTATACAAAGGAAATAGTGTGAGAAGAATTAATAAAATTATTTTTTTTCAGTATTAGCTAATGAAGCAATGGATATTCCCAACAGAACAGTTTTCACTTGTGTAAGGTACGTGATTGGTGGTGATGGAGGTGCATACTCTCTTTACTATAAAGAGAGAATTTATTTATATTTGTTCCGGTTTAATGTATCTCATGGAAAGGATGTGGGCAATGTAATTTTGGAGAGGACGCTGGCGTATCTGGTTATAAAATCTCGAAAAATTTAAGAGCCAGGATAATGAAGATCCTTCTTCCAATTGAGTAGGCACGAATCGAGGAGTGTAATCTTGTCAATGTCGGACATAAGTATTCTAAAGCTCTTGATACACACATCATTGTGTAGCGCGACTACAGCTTGTATCTATTAATAAGTCTCAGTAGATTCTTAAATATAGCAGGCAATATGCGTGAAACGAGTACTTGCGTAGTGTGTGTGTGTGTAGGTGGCGAAATAGCTCTTTTTTTTGATTGTAGTGAGCAGGCGTCAGCGACTCAATATCTAGTAACGCTCACACACTACAATATTACGCACGCTCTCTCTAGTATTAGGCACGTCATCACATTAGATCGCTGTAGAGCTACATAGATATAGCCGCGTGAGCGAGAGATTAGGCTCTCGCTCTGTGGTATCTCACTCGCGCTCAATACAAACGGATATGTATCATTTATAACTAAAGAGGGACTCCTGAGCCAATACTTTACGTCATTGAAGATATAAAAGAAATGGCCATTGTGAATTATCAAGAAAAGCTACGTTCGTCGTAAATTTCAATTCAGTAAGTTTGAATTATTATAAATTAAATCATACGTTTTTAATTATAATTTATTGCGCAGTAATTTTAAGCTCATACACTTTGATCACAATAACACTAGTTACAGAGTGTCCTATTGGACATTGTCATTTGCAATTAAACTTAGTAAAAAGACATTATTCAAATCTTCTCGAAAAAGATAGACAAAAGCAGACACAGAGTTATAAAACCTTTTACACAAGCAAAATGTATTGCGGGAAGCTTAGGTATTGAAATAAAACAAGTTCCAAGAATTACGTATTCACTTTTGCAATTTATATTCAGTTTATTGATGATTGATTTCTCGTTGCTGATCGATTCTCTCCCATGAAACACTATCATTTCGACTTCAGTATATTTTACAGAAAGTTGCATGTACCTATACTATAGGTTAGGTTAAGTTAGGTTAGATTTACGTTTTTTTTTTTTTTTTTTTTTTCCAAAATTTAATTTATTTACCTAAAAATTATTAATAATTAACGCAAGAATGTATTTATTCACATCCGACTCCTAGGAGTCAAACCACTTATAATAGCATATATAATATTTATATGATTTATATAATATATAATATATAATATATATATATAATATATATATATATTATATAGTATATATATATATATATATATATATATAATAATTATATATATTATGATAGTATATAGTTATATATATATTATAATATATCTAAATATATATATATATATATATAACATAATTATAATATTATATATATATAATAAATTGTAATAAATTTTTTATATATCATTATAATAATAATTATAGTAATAATTAAAAATAGTAAATTAAAAAGTTAAATAAAAAACATATAATATGTACGACAACTTAAAATTGTGATATAATTTCAAAAATAATAATTGAATTTAATGTTCTTATTATATATCGTTACATATATTATATATTATATATCTATATGAGTGTGTGTGTATATGTGTTTTGGCTAAGTGTGTGTGTGAGTGTGATTGTCACTAAATAGCTAGAGCTATATTTAACACAAATGATGTATGTCCCCATTAAGTTTATAATGTAAATGTCTAGTTTTTAAAATTACATCTAAAAAGGTAGATATATTTATAATCATAATATCTTGATATGATAATCAAAAACCTGATACCCATTGCTTGGAATTCCTCTTTATAAAGCTATTACAACCTTCAGTGAACTCTGATTCTTCTTCACATCCTCTACTGATACTCTAATTTTTCATTCAAAACCTGCTAATAAAATAAATAGAATTTACAACCAACTAATTTGAAATTATAATTCTAAACCAAAATAAATTTCAGTCTCAAATTCCACTTTTGTTATGGTAAACGCTTGCTTCTCTATTATTTTTGTTATTATTATTATTATTATTATTATTATTATTATTATTATTATTATTATTATTATTATTATTATTATTATTATTATTATTATTTAAATTATTTTTCATGCTGTTTAATTATATTATGTATCTTTAATATTTATTAAATATATTGATTAATATTACTTTTTTCTATAGACTTATTATTCATTTGCATAACAATTTTAATTATTTATTAGTTATTTTTATGTTGTTATTATTATTAATTAACAACTATTATGTCTGCTATTGTTCTCGTTATTTTTTCATTGTTATTTTTATGATTATTGTATTATATTTATTGATATTTTCCATATTTTTTTTTCTTTCTTTTTTTTTTTTTTTTTTTTTTGATTTTTGGTCTATTTTATTTTTTTTCCCAAATAAGTGGGGAGTTTAATTAAAAAGATTTAATGTTTTAAAATATATATTATAATTGTATATATTATATATACTTATTTTAATATAGTTATATAATATAATTTATATATATAAATTATAGTAACTAAAATATATGTAGTAGTATATATTAAGATATATATATATATATATATATATCAGTAGATAACATTTAATTTAATTAATAGTAGATATAGTAGATAATAAATATGAATAATATATACTAATATAATATATATTAATATAGAGATATATATACAATATTATACTTCAATTTACATAATCTAAAAATATATATAGTAATAAGTATATAGCTATATATATTAAATAATATAAGGCCCTATCAAGAGTTTAAAGTAGCTTGAAATTTGGTGACTCGATCTAATAATATTTATATATATATATAATTTACTCTATATAACAATGGTGGAGAGTTATATTCATTAGGAATATAATGCATAAGATAGAGAGATAAGAAATATATGAAATGCCTTTACGAGAAAACTCTTCGCGGATATATTCATAGAGTAAGTAGTGGGAGAGAGATGAAATATCAACATAAAGAGTTTGAGCTTTATTTAAATATATAATCGAATAAATTAATATATAATAATAAAAATATAATAATAATTATAATAATTGATTAAAGATTGTTAATAGCTCATTGTTAAGAATTTTCTACAATGGATTTTCTAGTTATCTTTGAATGATAAAATATAAAAGTCTTTTTAAAACTCGCTGAAACTCAAAAGTTAAAAGTTTACGTTAAAATATGGAAATATCGACCTTATTAATTTATGGTTTGTAAGACTTTGTTTTTCTAACCCAGATTAAAAATCTCATCGGTCACACTATGAGGGTTAAATTGTTTAATTTTTTTGGGGGGGGGGAGGGGGAAAGCCGAGGTGGTTCGATATTTTGTTTTTTACTTAAATGGTATATGATGTCATGGAACAATGAGTAGAGCGACAGAGTCATAAGGGACAGGACCGGGGTTCGAATCCTCGACCGAAATTTAGGTTGAAATTACCTAGAGTAGTTCCACCCATATAATAACTCACTGCCAGTGATGCGCATGACACAGGGCTCAGGTTTGATCCCTCGACCTGACGTGCCCCTGATGTATGAACTTTAAAATTAAAAATAAAATAAATTAAATTTATTTTTTATTTTTTTAAAACCTTTTTTTTATTATTTTCATTTAAATTATATTTTGTAATTAGTACTTAATTAATATTTGTTTTTATTATTGTATTTGTTTATAATTTTTATTACAACAATTTTTCTCCTCTTTTTAAATTGGCATTTAACCATTTTTATTATTTTTTTACATTTTTAATGTGGAGTTTTAGGTTTTTTATTGATATTTTTTTAATTTGACTGTTAAAATGGAATATAAAAATTTAATTTATATTTTATCGTATTTTTAATTTTATATAAATTCCTCAAATTTTCCCAGCATTTTTAATATTTGTTTAATTGGTTATAATTTTACATTTCTCTTTTAAATTGTCACTCTTTATTTTCAGTTTTTAATATCCTTTTAAAATTGGTATTTAATAACTTTCAATTTTTAATATCTTTTTAAAAAAACACTCACTGGTCCATTAAATCAATATCAATTTGTAATATCTAATTAAAATTTGTAATAAATTAAATATGGAATTTATTACTTTCATAAAGCTAGACATTCTCTTTTTATATCTTTTAATACCATATAATCAGCTAATATATTATACTTAGTTGAAAATTTTATATAATAAGATAGTTACTAAGAAATATTAAAACTAATTTTATTTTTTGAATTCCAAATTAAAAATTGAAAACAAACATAACATATTATTTTAAAAAGCAAGAAAAAAATTAAAAAAATACTTTTAGAAAATAAAGATTGAAAATTTTTTTTTATCATCTAGATTTGAAACGGATTTTTAAAATTAATATTTGGAAATCTAATTGAATAAATATATTTATGGGTGTTAAACCCGAAATTTTTAAAAAATGAAAATATTACTATATTATTTTAAAAAGACAAGTAAAAATAAAATACTATATATACATAAGTAACATATACCCACTATAATATAAATATATATATTATTAAATTATATCACATTCCCATCCATTACTCCGATAAATATAAATATAAACGATAAATTATTTCTTGAATATTTATAATCTTATAAATGTTACAATCGTATTATATATATATATAATTATATATATATATATAATTACATAGATACATATACATATATCAAACCAATCTAAACAAAACACCACACAAAAAAAACCAATAAACAACTCATCCAATATATATCATGTGAGCGACAGACATATATCCAAATAATTAACACTAAAACCCCTATTAATACTGAATATGTATATATATATATATAATGCTATATAATTATTATATTATGATTACTAAATAATAATAAATACTGTTAGAGGAACAGTACAGTCTTCATATGTTTATAGTTAAATCATCTGCAACAGAAATTCAATTAATTGCAAGATTGGCATAAGCCTGTATTCAGAAAAATGAATAAATAATATAAATATATTAAATAATAATAATGTGAACGAATTAAAATGATAGATATGGGCAAAACTATGGAATAGGAATGAACTGATTATAGTTTATCTTTGCATAAATTTCTGTAATTAAATGTCATAATTTTGTCAATTTATTACGAGGGACTCTGTTATCGCCACTCATGAAATAACTAAGAAAAAATAACTAAGAAAAAAAAATTACTAGGAAAAAATACTACGAAATATTTGTAGATAAAATATAAGAAGAAATAACAAAGGAAAATATAAGAAAAAAAATACTGAAGAATACTAAAAAAATTTATCAAAGGAAAAAAATAAACGAATAATAATAAAAAAGAAATAATAAATGAAATATACTAAGAAAAAAAATATAGAAAAAAATATAGAAAATATAAAAAATACTAGGAAAAAAATACAGAGGAAAATAATAATTGAGATATCTAAGAAAAATATAAGAAATAAATACTAAGAATAAAAAAATAACTAAAAGAAAAAATAATAAGAAAATAAATATTCTAAGAAAAAGGTGACTTCCGAGTAAATCCTTATATCGTATTATTATTTTCTAATCTTTAAAATTTTAATAATAGATATTTAGCATCCCCCTTGGAACATGTAGGGCTCCGCTGATATTAAATCATAGGGACATAAAATATAAATTGTATAAGGTTATTAACCTATTATGAAATTTTAATATTGAATTTAACCTTATTTATTGTTCCTGTAGTTTTGTATATATAATTTTTAACTTTTTACTTGCTAATTGTTTATTATGGAGGTGTGTGTTTTCGTGAGCGGTAGGTAGCGTAGGCCGAATAGGTTATTGGGAGGATGCCTACGGTGGGGTGTCCCATAACGTTCAGAACTTCAATGGGAAAATCTGATGAATCGAGAATGGCTTAGAAAGAAGGAGAAATGGGGAAGGGGGGGTTCCAAAGGGGGTCCAAAAAATAAGGAATTGCAAGGGAGCTCTTTAGGGAGGCGAAGGAAGTTAGGCTTATGTATACGAAGGAAAAAAGATTTGGAATATGCTGATTAGGGGATAAACGGAACTAAGCTAGGGAAAGAGGGAGTTGATATTCTTGGGAAAACAAGAGGTAATGATGTAGGGTGAATGAGAGAGTGAGGGGGAGGGAAGGGTGGGAATAGTTAATGAGGAGGAGGATGTGCCAGAAAGGAAGTGATTTGGAGAGAGGTTGATTACAGCGTAATGTTGGACAAAGAAGTGTGAATGTGCGTATATAATCTGTTTAGCAAGAGTTTCTAGAGATCGAGGGAAGGAGGGAGAGAGAGAGAATTTATGGTTTGGGTTAATTACAGGGATTGGGAAAGTTTCAGGGTAAATGACAAAAATTTGCGATCTCTGGGAGAATTGAAATGCAGGAGGTGGGAAGAGAGGCGGTGGGAAAGATTAATAGACCATTTGGGGTAGGGAGGAGGATACATGGGGAAGTTTGAATAGAAGTATGTGTGTTGAAAAAGAATGCATAGTGAGGGATACAAGGTTAAAAGTGATAATCAATAAGTTACATGGAACAGAGTAGAGAATAACGGGCAGGAAGGCGGTACTGGATTATGGTGTGTAAATGGGAGGAATAGAGGAGATTTACATAGAATGTAACAATGTATTTAGATAGAGCGGGGAGGGAATATCGATCACTATTTGGTGGTGGATAGGTTCAAGAGTGGGAGCGAAGGTGGAGCGAATTAGGAAAGGGGGAAAAGAGATAGACGAATAGAGTGATAAAGGTGGACAAATTGGAGGAGACAGTGTGTAAGAGCGGAAGATTTCAAGAGGGATGGAGGATAAGGTGGAGAGACGTGAGAGGGAGTGGAGGGAGGAGTGGAGGGAGGAGTGGAGGGAGGAGTGGAGGGAATGGAATGCACATTTCGATTTCAAGTAAAAAGGGTGGGGTAAGCAGAAAGGAAAGGGAAGTGAATGATGGGGAGTGAGGAGGTGAAGGAGGGAGTGAAAAGGAAAAAGGAGGCTTATGTGAAATTGTCTTGGGAAGTAGGAGAAGAGGAAACAGCTGAGGAGAATATTAGAAGGGTATGAGTTGAAGCAAAAGAGAGGCGCAGGTGGATAGGGCGAAGAAAAAGATCAAAGAATGAGTGGTTGTAGAAAAGGTGACGGAGATTATTGAATCGAGGAAGCAAGATGTTCTGGAAAAGACAGTAAATAAAAAAAGGAGAGAAGAAGGAAGGGGTTGGGAGAGGAAATCAATTTTGGGGATGAGGTAATTGATAAGGAGGAGATGATCAGGTGAGGAAGAGGTGGAGGGTGTAAGTATTTTAGATGGGTTACTAAAATAGAGGTGGGTGGTGGGATGGGGAGGTTGTTTATCAAGGAGGCAGAGGATGGCGTTGGAATAGGGGAGGGAGGGGGAGGAATAGAAATACAAATGGGATGACATTCAATAGGGCTTTGAAATAAAGGAAAAAAAGGGAAGTCCGAAGTATGAGAATGGGGTGAGAAATGGTTGTATACAGATATGCAGGCTACTATATTGCGAGGAGGACATGGTTTGTACAGGTAAAAAAATTATTTTATATATATGATGGAGGAGTGGTGAGGTCCGACAGGATTGGGAGGGATGGCAGGTTGGTGCCCCTTGGCTATAAGGGGAAAGGGAAGGATGAATGTGGGGATTATGAAGGTATAGTATATAATATGTGTGGGAAAGCATGTATGGAGGAATTAGCTATCCATACTGATTGTTAGAGAAGATGAGATTAGGGTATAAACGGGATGGGAAGAATGGGTGAGAACACAGGCGGATTTAGGAAAGTATTTAGAGGGTGTGTGAGACAGTGTTAACATAAATAGATGCTTGATAAGTGAGAAAAAAGTATAAGAGGAAAGAAAGTTAATGGTGTTTTTTCAGATTTTAGGATGAAGGCATATGATTAGAGGTGACTAGGGAGTGAATTTGTGGAGGGTATACTGAGAGGAAAATGGATGGAGGGATAATAGGTAAGTATAGGGGCTTTGTTATAGAACAGTAACATGTGTGTCTGAGGAGTTGCTTAGGAGGGGAGGTAGAGATGTTTGGCTCGCTCACGTCATTGAGGGCCAAGAGGGTGCTAATGTCGACGAGTTGCAATATGTGAATTTTGTATATGAAGAAGATGTTTGTTAAGTGTTTGTAGAGGGGGGGATGTGGGGAAATTGACAAATGGAGAATGCCTCAATCGCAATGCGGTATTGTGAACATGATATTAGATTAATTTGAAGGATTGATGTAACTGCCATGTGCGTAGAGGCCCCAGAAAGAATTGAGGCTATTTGGATTGAGGAGCTTTGAGAAGAGAATGTAGCGGAAAAAAAGGTGACCTTAATATTCCTGGTAAGAGTTAATTGATTAGTGTTGAGGAGGAGGAAGAGCAGGAGGGTGTGGTGTAAAGAGGTTAGAGTAGGGGGTGTAGTATTGAAGAAGTAAAGATTGGTTTAGATACATTTAGGGAATTAGGATATTGGAGTGAAGGGGGGAGGGTAAGAATGAAGAGAGGAGAACTAGCAAAAAGAGATAGGAGTAAGTAATGAGAGCTTTAGAGTAGGTCTGAGAGAAGTATGAGAAAAGGAGTGGGATTTATCCCACCCAGAAGTGAGAATAGTATGTTTGAAAAATATTGTTCCAGCGAGGTGTTGAATTGTTGGTGTCTAACTGTGGGGGATCCTTAATTATTGAATTGACCCAAGGTCCAGAAGAAGTTGGAAGTATTGAGATAATGAGACGGGTTGTTGAGAGCGGGTTTGTCGGGCGTATAGTGGTAGAGTAGAGTAGAGATTCAGGGTACAATAGCCACTGGATGCGTAGAGAGAGATGTGATTGGCAGACATGGGCTTGGTGGAGAGCGGAGAAAGAATGTCTAAAGATGGTATTGGAGGTGTGAGGACCAATATTCGGTGAGAATGGTGTCAAGAATACCAGAGTTGTGGTAATTGATAGGGAGGTTTGTGAGCGATAAGATTTGGACATAAGTGGAAAGGAGTTGAAATGGTTGAAGCCCAACGAGGGGGAATGAGCAACCTTAGATAGAGCGATAACATGAGTGGGGGAGTGAGAGGAGTTTTATGTTTTCATTGAGGTTGTGGAAGGAGTTTTGAGTTCGGGTATTTCTTGTGAGAACTGGAGGATCGTAGTGTTGTGATAATAATAATGAGTAGCGAAGTCGTTGTTAGTTAATTGTTAGAAGGCGTGCTTGAAGAATGTTAGTGCGGAGTGAAGAAAATGGTGTTGTGAGTGAAGAAGAAGGTTTAAATAGGTTTCCAAGTTCACAGACCTCGGCATCAGGTATATAAATGTACCGCAATCATCCCCTACCCTCCGTTATAAACGTGGTAAAAAGCTGGAATATTCGCTCTGCAGGCCTAGGGTTATAAGCTAAATAAAACTTAACTCTCAAAAATAAAATATTATTAATAAACCTAATTCTTTGACGTGGAAGAATCAGAAAATTGATTTCAAAGAACTACAGCCCTAATTCACTTAAAACTGTTAAAGACTAGGTTTAAAATAAATATCAGTTACAGGAATTAGTACAGCTAAATTATAAATAATATTAAAGTATGTATGCTCTAGTGTGATATTGTGGGACTTTGTGGTAATTATTAGAATATATGAATGTTTCACAAGACTTACCTGTTTAGCAGAAATGCTCAAAATGTTTGTTGAAGGAAGGAGTATAATAAAAGCATAGATATCTGAGTGTAAAACATGTGACTGATTTAAAAAGAATAACTATTTGATTGATAAATAAGAGGTGAAAATGATGAGTGTTAAGGAAAAAAGTTTAGTAGGATGTCGAGTCAAGGAGGAGCGGGAATATATAGTATAGTAGTAGACAGAGAAATAGTGAATTCACACTAATATAGTGAGCAGGTAGATTTGAGATTGGTGAAGAAAAGGGATAAAGTAGGGTGAATAATATAGTATTAATATCATTCTCTAGTATAGTATTAATAATAATATATATTGTATTAGCACGTTGTAGAAAACTAGATAAATAATAATGATTTAAAAGATCGAGGATCTCGAAGTATCTAAGTGTCGTAGCCTTATTTAGGATACCTGCATGATTTACGAGGTTCGAACTGTCTTCCAGATGGTGGAGTGTGAGGATCAGAGAGGTAGGCAAATGGTAAAATGTTTGGAGTTTTTACTGAAGAGAAGACTAGAGATTAAATTTGCTAATTGGAGTACTACTTATAGATACGATTACCTAGATATGGTACTATTTCAAACTAAGATAAAATAGAAACGATTGAGAGTATATGTTATCATGTGCCAGAGTTGTAAGTGATTATCGTATGGATATTAAGTGATAGAAGAGATGAATTGATTCTCTTACAATATGTTGATTCAGAGGTTGATTTGTGCATGTGCTACGATACAAATGACATATAGGCTATAGTAAAGGTCTCAGATGAAATTAATCAGCAGATTATAGAGAGATTGATCAGAAGATGTGAAAGCCTATGAGTTAGTAAAGATATAAGTTGCAGTATTTATATATAGGTTCTGTGCTGAATTCATCCACCATATAAGAGTAGAGTTGTCAATATGTAGACTATAGTGTACAAGTAGGTTTGCAAATTGTATAGTAGTTTTGACAAGTATAAAATTCAATTTTCATTACCTTCAAGCAACACTTTAATGACAAAATAAATGTTAATGAAAGCGTTAGGAAATTATGTTTTTCAGAAAATATTAGGTTTTTGGATTTTGTGGAGAGGGAATTTCTGGTGATAAAGATCTGTTTTGCCAGCAGCATGGAGTTCACTTAGAGTCGTAAGGTGTTGAGCTTTTCAGTACCAGTCTGGAGACTTGTTTAGCAAAAAAACTAGGTAAATGGGGTAATGATACGCCTCGCGGCATAAGTTATCTAGTGTGTTTGTAGAATTTACTTGTTTAATATTTTTATTCTAAAAGAATATATTGTAAAGTGTTTTAAGCCAATAGACTTACATTATGTATAGAAAGCAATTGAGAAAAGTTTTCATATGAAAATTTTTTGAAATCTGTTAAGTTAGAACAAAAGAATTATTATTAAAATTTTAATATATCAAGATATATAATAAAAGTTAACTCTAATATAAATCTACAAAAAAATAAAAAAATAAATAAATTAAGATAGGAAAAAGATATGGATCTTTAAATACATTGAATTGTTTATTGTATATACACAAATGCTCATACCTTAGTAATAAATAAAAAGTAATGTGAGTATATGATTAGGTTATACCTATATAAATTACGTAAATCTTAGAAACATTATTGTGTACCATATGACTGAGGTACAAGACTGAGTGATAATATAGAACAGATAATCTAGTTTTAGGGCCCTTTTCTGTTTTACGCTTGGGTCGGTTTTCTCAATTTCTCTTTTTGTTTTTTTTTAAATATTGCTTATAATTATTGATTTAACAACGCAATGATTATTCTATATCAAGATCCTTCATTCGAAGTACAGTAATTTTTAAAATATAATTTCTTAACAAAAATAAAAAATTTTGGTAAATTTTGTTTTTAAAATCGCAGAGATATTTCGTAAAGGACGAACGAATTACAGAAGAAACCAGATTAGCAGTGTTTGCACCATAGCGATAAAGGTGAGTGTACAAGAATGTAAAAAAAACAAAAACATAAAAAAACGATTTTTTTCTAAATTAAATATCTCAAAAAGTACTACTTACAAGAAAACAATTACATATTTAGAAACAGCGTATAAAGGTTTCTCTAGACAAATATGTAAAAGAATAAAATCAATAATAATATATAAAAAATATTAAAATAGTAATAAACAAAATTTAAGGGGAGCTCGAAAGTCGAACGTGCGGGGGACGTACAGATGGCGGGGTATCGTTTTATAGTTAACCACCGTATGAGGGAGGAGGCGACTGAAGACTTATTCCCCGCAGACTACCATGAATTAACAACAAGATGCGGGAGGTTCGGAAGGACCCTTCGCGAGAGGGGAGGAAATAGTCCTACCCGTCATTATCCGGAAGGAAGGCCGGCAGACCCCGACTCCTGCCATCTTTTGCGGTTTACCCTGGGTATCCTATTAGTTAAAATTTTTTTAAAATTTAATTACTGATCCGTAAAAAACGTAACAGGTTCTATATATTTTTAATCATGTCCAGCTTACCATGAGTTCATTGTTTTACATTAGTGCAATATATTATAAAAAAAACAAAAAAAAAATTCAAACTTGCCAAGCGTAAAAAAGAAAAGGTCCTACTTATATATATATTATATATTATATATATATAGTAGTACTTATATATATAATATAATAATATGTTTACTATATATAATTTAAATTAGATACTCTATTAGATATTAACAATTAATAAATCTAATATATATTATAAGAATATAAGTATATAGTAGGTATACATAGCTATAACGAAAGACACATGCAGGTAACTAAAAAACTATAACAGCTAACGAAAATTAAATATAATGTATTAAATACAATGTATAAAAACATTCCTTGTTACTTCGAGAAATAATAAAAAAAAAGTATAATATTAAAATAAAATCGTCTTGTATTTAAAATTTTGTTAGAAATATATAGGTATAAAATGGAAATATGATTAGGACTAGTATTTATCACCGCTATCTCTTTGACATACGAAAGAAGCTCGAGTACTCCGAGGAGCGCGCAAAGGTGAAGTAGGGCCAAATGTTGAATTCTTTTATTTTTTAAACTATAGTATCCACATTCCAAACTCGGTGGAAAGCATTGGACGGAGTCTGTTAATTTTTTCCCGTGCGTCGATCGGTTCATTAGTCGCAGTGTTCAACTCCCCTTAAAGAAGAAAATACTAAAGAAAATAAAATAAACTAGATAGAGCAGAATATAAACGCAAACAATATTTGGTAACGCTTGCTCTCGTTTTACTTGCAGGAATGGAAGGCGAATGGAGAACGTACACGGGTTGCTAGGATCTCACAGATTACATTCATAATAACCTAGAATATGTTAAGTGCGGTATAGGGGAGTGCTTATATTTGTAAATAATAGTAGTTTCTCTCCGGAATTATGCTTTTAAATGAAATTGCTTGCTTAAATCAAAAATGTTATTATTTGTTATCCTCATCAGAGGATAGCGAAGTTTAAAGTTACATGCATGGGGCTTTCGGGAAGCTGGCCATATATTAATAGATATGGTGTATAAATAAAAATTTAATAGTAAACAAATAGATACGATATATATTTATACTATCTTATTATTATTAATATACTTATTAAATATTATAATTAAATTGATGAATATAAAATAAGATAATTAATGGGGAATTTAGAGGGATAGAATAAGTATTGAAATATTATATTTATATATAATGGATTTATAACTTAAATAAGTATTAATAAGAAAACATTAAATTTATAAATTAATTATAAGATTAATTATAATAATATAACATCGTTGATATTATTCTTTATAGCGACAAGAGGCGTGGCACATCCACGAATTATTCGCGATATAACTAGACTGAACTAGTATTATTTGTAAGCAAAGAATAAGCGGATCATAATGGAATATCGTGTATATTTTTCTTTCAGTGTAACAGACACGAAAATATGTTCGCGTATGTCTTCCGCACCAGTTACTTTTTTAGTTCCTGGTATATACATTTTTGTTCGACTTTTTTGAACGTGACTAGACCAAATTGACCACCCCGGTAAAGATAAAAAATACCCTTTTTAATATTATATATAATGTACACTTGCCCTCGAAAAAAATTATAAACTCGACTGTAGTATAGTAGTATAGTATTAAAGAAATATAGATGTTTAAAAGATACCATAATATAAACTCGTTTATAATTCATTTTACTATAGGCGAACATTTTTAAATACATATAAAAACTTATTATATTGAAATGTTAATCGACAAAGTGATAATTGTTAATATTAAAGTATAATATAAAACCATTTTAAGTAGTGCTGGTAATATGAAGAAAAACCTTGTTATATTAGGTTAGGATAGAATTAGAGATGAATTGAAGGAAATATTATTATATTATGAAAAAAGGTATACAAAGATTTCAGATCTTTGGGTTAGGTAAGTCAACAACACACTAAAATAATTAGGACATAAAATTCGGAAAGTTTTCAGCCGATGTTGTGACTTTAAAAACCCAAACTGAGCTTTTTTGCCTCTAAAACGCTGAGTAATTTTCGAGAGGTGTTAACATCTCATCTTGTTATTTTTTATCACAGAGATATTTTCAATATTTTTCATAATCCTGTTGTGAGACAATTAACCGTAAGCAACTTATCGTAGAATTCTTTTTCTCACACAAAAAAAGATCAAAAAAAATCCATATGAAAAAGCAGCTTAAGGGAATGAATAAATTAACATGATTTAAAATTTCAAAGTTAGCAATAATTAAACGGGTTTGAATAACGGGATATTTTGCTATTCTTGGTATATTTATGTTCGCGATTTCTCGTTTGTTACACGCTAAATTTCTCAAAACTCACATTTTTTATAAAGTAGAGTAGATTCCGAAATAGTGAGACAAAATTGTTAAGCTATTTCTAATTTTTTATAATACTTGTCGATCAACAATACAGAAATATGATTGTGGGCTATAGTGGTTAATACGGATCAAGTATCGAGGATTGTTTTATCATTAGGAGAGTGAGTTGTTTTGTATACTAAGTGAGACAAACAATTTTTTACAAAAAAATCTTTCAATTATATTTTTTTGCTCTTTGAGCAGAGATATTTGGTTTCTAATAAAGACACAGAGAGTAAAAACGAATTATTATATACGAAATAAATATAGAGATTAAACTATACTGAAATTATGCTATGCCAATTATTCCGCATTACTGTTAAAATCGCACCTGAAATTGATTTATGGGGAATAAAAGAAAACTTACAGAATTTGAAATTTAAATTTGAATATAAAGGTTCAAATTTATATACATTTTTTAAACTAAGATATATTAATGAGGGTTTGGAAACACATACATAATAGAGTAATACGAGTTCTATTGATATACTATTATGTAGGTATGCAACCAATGCTGAACAAGTACTGCATATCAGAGCTTCTCTAGATGTTATTTTCTCGAAAAAATTATACTTGATAAATGATATCAGTGGAGAATTCTGAAAGAGTCAAAACGTGGATTTTGGAATAAAAGTGTGAATAAATTTCATTGAGCAACGAATTGCCAATATACGCACATGTAAGTTCTCATAAGATATATATATATAAGCCGCGACAAACAAAATCTTTAGAGGTTAAATAAAAAAGCTTTAAAACAGTGTTTTGGTTGTTTGGTGATATACGGGTCAAAAACCGGCTGAAAACTTTTGAATTTTATGTTGCTAATCTTTCATAGTGGGGGAATGAAAATGGTGACCTCAGCTAAAAAGACGACGCAAGTACCTGAAAATATTGTGTGGACTCCTATGTTACGTATTTAGATAAAGGGGAGTGTGTCATAGAACTAAGAAGTATAAGTAGGAGAGATTGTGGTGCTTGTGGCATAATTATAGGCTGATCCAGTATAAGGAAATGTGACCTTATGAAAGATCGATCTCTGGTGGTTGTGTAAAAAACAGAGTCGTAGAAGATCCATAGAATAAACTATTAGCTGAAGTAATGAAGAAAAGGTCGATGTATATATGATGAGTAGATATTCGGTTTTTATTGAAGATGAGCTGCCCCAAAGATAGGAAAAACCATACGTATATTCTTGACGTCAAGATCATTAGCAAGGAAGTAGGTATTGTATGACTGCTATTAACTGACGTTGAAGCAGCAGGTGAGGATTTACGAGTGAGCACAGAAGGAAGAATACGTAAATAATGCAAGGCGTGTCTAAGTGAGTTAACAGTTATAACACTCGTAAAACCGTTTTAATACTAAAATACGAATATGGTTAAAGATGGAAGATAGTGATTGTCGATTGTGGATTGAGGACGTTTGGAGTCTTCGTCTCTCCCTCGAAAGGCGCCCGTATGTATGACTTCTGCAGAAGGCGTATCATGATTTCTTCTCTCGATAGATATATTGTATGTTATGAGAGCAGCTCTTAGAGTTCATAACTAGCTACTACCTTACGCTAAGCGCTCAAATGTATAGGCTTATAACGCCCCCACACTCCCACGTGGGTTGATCGTAGAGAAAGCTATGTGAGTAAGTCTCAGGTATATAAGTGTGGGTGTGTTGTAGGCGAACTGATAAGTTATAGGTGCGGAGTCTAGGAACTATGGTGATTTTTTGGATTAAAGAGTTGGTTGCGGAATAGAGGTGAGCAATTCAGCAGGTGAAGTGAAGGGTGATGCAAATTGTGGTGGGAAAGTAACATCTAGCGTCCTGTGTCGTAAGGAGTAGTGTGAGAAGAGAGTTGTGAAGGTCAATCTTTACCATTGCAAAAATCAAAACTGATGTCCGCAGAAGAGTGTTAGGAGAGGTAGTAGATGCTTCATGTTAACTCTGACGCTCTTGTTTTTCCGTGGCCCATAATGTAAGCCACATAATACAAAGTAAATTCTGATTTAGTCGAACTCCGATGATCCTTGATGACGTCATGAAGGCTTTGTTCTGAATATAGTCTTCCTGTCTTAAATGACTTACTAAAAGTGTAGCCACCGTGGCTCGCAGTCTATGACTAGATATGAGAAATCCCAAAGTAGTATGAATGAAGTATGTATATGTAAGAATATTACTCAAAGGATGATTACTTTGGATAATTAGAATCTGTATTTTGTATCGTTTGGATATATGTAGTGGGGCTCGGTATGCTATAGTAATGATTGATAAGTGTTATTGGCTGCAGTATGTATAGTATGAGTATTGGCAAAATGTTTTTTATTGTAAGCTAAAGTAAGTGTATGTTAAACTAGGGTATATTGGTCTTTCGACTCATTTAATAGGTAATGTATATTACTTCGCTAATAGTAATGTAATGTATGATACATGTATGTAGTTATTTGTAAAACTTGATCTCTCGGATATGTTATGATATATGATAGTGGAGGGAAGAATAAGGCCTTCTGAAAGAAAGATCTGTGCGGATCCAAACACATGAAATTAGAAAAGATTTAGGAGTGAAGAAAAAAGGTGTGATTATAAGCAGAATTTGAAGTAGCATAAATCAATGTTTTGGAACAACTAGAACATAAAAGCTATTAAGATGCTGGGCGTAATAAATCCATAGAATTGTTACAAGAGCAAGGAAGTAATAAGATAAACTGTATAATAGCTATGTAGGCCAGTACAAGAGAGTATTGCGCCACAAGTTTGGTGCCCTACTATTTAAAGACAATCGATACCTTAGGATCTCAGATGAGGGCGCTGCTCACGTCGCACGGCCCTGCACGGTCCACTATAGTAGCAAACGACAAGCGTGCTCGCCTGGGGTCTCTTCGCGTAAGAATAGCGTGATGAGGGAGAGGTAATGCTCTAGAGAAGGAACGTTAGGAATTGTTTTCTGTAGAAAAGCGCGATTCTCAGATGGGGACGACGATATGAATTAAGTCGAATAGTGTAGTGAAATATTTTGTTGGCTATTTTGGTTGATTGACATAGATGGGGAACTCACGAATTATATATGGAATAGATATTGTTATTTAATAAAGGGAAGGTAATTTGGTATAGAAAAGCCCATGGCACATTCGGGTGACCAGGGAGAGAAAAAGTCCGGAGAGAATGGTAAAATCTAGCATTGATATAAGATGTTAAGAGAAGCATGCCATCTTGATATAGGATAGCATTCTTTCAGCAATAGCATATTAAATTTTAAATGGTATAGATTTGTAGTGGTGAAATGGGTGTGGGTAGCATGTTGAGGTATAGGTTGTAGTGTGACAGCTGATTGTGTCATGAGCATTTTATAAGATATACGGTTAGATTTCTGTGATATTGGATGAGGTTTTTGAGAAAAGCCAGTAAGATAAGGGTAAGCGGAGATAAGGGTAACTGTGAAGAATTATATGGTAGCGAAATTTAGTTTAAAGATATATAGTTGATCGCGAAGGCAAATTGTGCGAGGTGTTATACTTAGGTGTTATTGCTCTCAGTGTATTGCTTTCGAGATAAAGGGCTGAGATTGTTGACTAGATAACTGTAGTTCTTGTAAAGGATAGCATCGGATTGGGAGACACGTAAGTGCGTTTTAGAAGTGGGTTATGAAGATCTAGTAGTGAATATAATACTTACATTGAAACCAATCTCTGATATAGTGATAGACTATAGACCGCAATTGAGGTAGGAAAACAAAAAATTGTTTGTTACTAAGGGCTCTTTTGGGATGTACTTTTAGAGTGGAATAGGTCGCTATTGCATATGTTTGATATTGGGAAGCTCTATGGAAGGTGTTAAAAAAATATGGGTAGGTGGTTGGTGCTGGGTAGCGCTCTAAGTAACTTCGCAGTCGCAATAAGGCAGCATAATGTGCTCTGCTAAGTGTTTGACGCTGTGCTGTTGTAATAATACTAATATAAGTTTAGCCCCTAGTTTGAACACGTAGAAATTGCTAAAATTACTTTTTTTGAATAAATGAAATCTATGAATTTGATCGATAGAGTGACTGTCACGCTCTGAATCTGTGTATAAATCGTGTTTTTTGTTACCTTTTACAAGAATTTAGACAATATATCCTAATAATTGCGTTAGTGCGGCTGCTCCTGCATTTAATGCTATACCCTCAAAAAAATAGCGCCAGAAGACTCATTTGTGTAGAGTTGGTCTAAACGTGTGAGCGAGCTCTAGTTCTAGCTAGTAAATGTCTCATAGTGTGAGAATTGAAAGAGTAGTGATGTTGTATAAGCTAAGGGCCAATAACTTGTGCACCATTAATTCATTGAGGTTACTGGCCCCACGATAAACATTTAAGCTATTATACAGTTTTACTTATTACTTCCTTGCTTTAATATGTCTGAGTACTAGTCACTCTCCGCGGTGATATATCATGAAGGAGTGAAGGTATTTTGTGTAGAGAGATTGCCCTCTAAGCAATTTTTCATAGAGTTCTCTAGAAGTTTCAAAATCTCTAGAAATAGTTTCAAATACTAGGTACATGTTTATTTTGAAGTCTCACGTAGCGTCTGGAAGAGTGCTCATTTTCTCCCGGTGCGTGCAGACTGCTACAGAGTGCCGTAGTGCGCCAGTTCGAAACAAACAGTATCCCTGAGTGATTGTTATGTATAATAAGCTTATTAGCATATTTGTATAGCATTAAGATCGCATTGACAAGGTGGATAGAACTCACTCCTACGTGTTAGTGTAGTAGGGAGTTTTTATGTTAGATATATAAAAGGATTACATGTTGGCCCATGCGTGTATCTGCCCATTGCCATCTAAGATATGCTCTGTTATGCAAGTGGAATGCTAATATAAGGGTGTAAGATATCTTTAAATGCAATCACGGTGACTCTACTTTCCTAAACTGAGAGAGTAAGTGTGTGGTCTCCACATTATAATAGTAATCATTTACTGTCTAAATGCATTAGACAATATCTCTTAGCAATATTAAAAGCCTCAAACCTCCGCTCTAAATATAATTTATATTCGCTAAATATATATATGAGGAACAATAGTGTTAGCCCCCGCTAGCACTGAAACTCCATAGTGTGGGACATCCTACCCCTCATACACATAAGCCTCCTTAACATGATGGATTTCAATGGAATTAACCCCGCGCCAATTTATATGCTGTTAGCTTACATACATCTGCCTCTTTTCCCAAAGAAAATGATTTCAGCCAATAAACCACGTCTTTATTTCTAACCCACCGGTGATACCACAAACTATCCATACTCTTCCCTATAACCACAGTAAGGACATTGCCAATAACTTTTTCATCAGCCTTATGTGGGGAACCTTTATCATAAACACGCGATTAAACGGGAACCCTACTTTTTTTAGCGAGTCAATCTATTTATAGCACCAATAGTATTATGAAATGGAACATGTAGATGCAATTTTTATATGATCATTTCATCATTGAGCTAAATAGTTGTCTGATCAATGTAGATCCTTTCCAAGATCTTTCTAACTCAGTCCATATACTAGGAAAAGGTATTCAGGCTATATTACTGAATAAGTAAAGAAGGCCAACTTTAAATAATTTTAATATAGCAAATTTATCATTAACTTTCTAGATATATAAATTTATTCATAACACAGTAAGGTTCTCATGTTTTACGCTAATTTTATGTTTCAACCTTATTTGGGTTAGAGCTATTTATGAACTCCACATTTCAAGTAGAAGTAATAGGACATCTACTATTAACATTGTCTACATAATTACTTAAAAGGGAATTTAAATCTTCTAGTTAATTGGCAGCCTAGCTGTCTATTGCTGAATGTTTGTTCATTTTGGAAATGCACTGGAAACTATAATGTTAGTTTTGAATGAAAAATTTGCATTGTTTGATTAACTGATGTAAGAGTTTCAATGAGGAGATTTGAGTAAGATTAAGTAAACGTTTCTGAATATCGCTTTGTAGAAAATGGTCTTCATGCTTCTAAAATTTCAGTTTCTTAATTGCACTGTATATTTTGAGAGTTGTCTAAACAGTTTTAATATCTTGTTTCACATTGTTTATTATTTATTGATTTCAACACGGTGAGGAAGGAAAATAACTAGTATAAATAAATGATCTCCTTATCTTATGAGTTTTATAGTAGAAATAAGAATCACAAAAACATATTTAATAAAAATAATAATATATTATAAATTTTTCTAAAATAAATTTATATATGTAATATATATATATATTATTATATAATAGGATATATATAATATATATTTATAAATTTTACTATCACTATTTTAATAATACTTAATATTAGATTTATAATAATTAACTTTGATTTAATATAAATTAATTATATAGAATAATTACTAAATATCACGCCTCTGGCAGTTCAGACTGATACTTAATCTACGAAACATTCAGTTCACAGAAATAGTACATCTTCTAATTAAATACCCAGTAATAGAATAATATAATCTCACATTATAACCCAAACATATATTAATAATTAATGTAAATATTAATATCAATTATTATTTGCTGTGTATTCAAAAATATTTTGTAGAGTAAAATTATTTGGTTAACATGAATATACATCCACATGAGCGTGAAAATAAAGTGTGAATAAGTATCTACACATTTAAGGTACTCAAACAAAGTAATGTCGGCTAGTTTCTCGCTTCTGGCTGTTCTGTAGGTGTTGATTAATTCTTCACACGACTACAAAATATATTATGTTCTTACTCGAATATATACCAAGTAAGTTAGAAACATCTATAATTCAAAAAAATTTTATGCGACGTTATAAAATGTATTTGAGGCAATCGCGAATAACTTCACTCGAGTGTTATCGGAAATATTAGCGTGGTGTGGTAACATAAATAATTATAATATCATAGGTAACTGCTTCCAATCTATTAATTATGTGATTAAACAACACCTAATATTATAGTCACCCTGTTCTAACGCACCTTATCAACACTGATACTTCAATAAGGGGACTATAGCACGACTGAGTTGCATAGACCTGAACCTCCGTTGTCCCACCCAACTACGCAACAACGTTCCCCAAAGCGTCATTTCACCTCGCTTGATCGAGACTCGTATCAAAAGATTCCCCCAGGAACGCTCTGTTTAGATTCCGTTGGTCCTAATTTCCGATTCAATCACACTCCTTTAACTCGATAAGGTTCTACAATACTATAGGATGCACGAATTGGCACCTCCAATAATGAGAGTTGATCCACTCACTAAGTCATTTTAATATATCCTCACCAGTAAAAAGGTAAATAAATCACTCATAAATGAAATTATAGTCTGGTGGAATCCTAATTATGACTGACCTAACGGAACTGTTGAGCCTATACTATCAGACTCAAATCCAATTAGATTTAGGGAGAAAAAGGTCTCTATATACATAGTAGTTCATAACGAACTGGTATATGAATAAACTTTGAGGCTAACCCCTCAATTGCAATAAAACCACATGTATTATGGTGAACTGAAGGAAAGGATAATTTACATACAGATATCCAAACTAAAGTACGGAGTCTCATTGTTGTCTCACAAAAAGTTTATAAGAATTAGAATTCATTCGCGGTCGATTTGACACTACATTACAATTAGCAAAATACAAGATAACTAATGATCATATAATAATTCGACTAGCCCAATAAAATGTGAGTTTACTGATAAAAAACTGATTATTAGAGAATCGATTCTGATTTATGGTCAATGATGGAATCTTACGAATCTACCAAATGTCATATAATAGACACAGTTAACAGTAGAGCTGTTCTTGATATAGGAAAAAAATTGTGAGTCCTTCGATCGCGTAATATAAAAAACCCACTTCTCGTTAAAAAAGTATTAGAAGGTCAAATAGAACATATGGTATTAACAAAACAACCTTCCGGACCAAAATAAAACAAAACACACCCGCGAGCAATAGTTAACGTTAAGCAAGACTCTAGAGAATGCTACTATTCTCTCTCGTGATGGAACGCACTCACTGGTCACGGTGTCTCCAATTATCCTGTCTCGCTCGTGTAGTAAACCTCCAAAAATACTAAGTCACACCTCTATCTCGGAGTATCCGCATAAAATACACTAAATTCTAGTGAGTAACCAACATACATCCTCCGCCGTGCTCACTAATATTACAGTGTCACATCTCCGCTCAAGAAATTTCAATCTTAACCAGTGAAAACTAATTACTTCATCAAAATACATAACACCAGTCCTAAGCTCAGATCAGGCCGCGCTCCTGACCTGCATTAGTTAGGTCATTACTTCTGAGTACCTCGCACAAATAATTACCCGTTGTCAAGTACAGGCGTACACTTAAATATCGCACATATTGGCTCAAAAATAAAACCAATCATATGCGCTCTCAGAGAGACATACTAAAATCGGTCGCGCAATATTTTCGCCTTCTGGCTCACACACAAAAAGAGTCATAGCTTCGCCTCAGAACTATTGCAATAGAGTCATGTCACAATCCTCATACACTTTAGATGCATGGTCAAGCTCCAGCTCAGAGATGGATTAACACGTAATCCGAGCTAAATACGTATACTCCATCCTTTCCAAAATAAAAGAAAGAAAGGCGTACGAAAGAGACCACACCACATCACATGTGAACGTATACACATAATAATTATGAATACCTATTCAAATTCTGAACTTAAAGATAATTGAATCTACATATATACTCAAGTTGCTCTCTAGTATCCTGGCTACACACACACACAAATGTACGACTGAAAACTGTCTCATAATGAGACCAAAAGTATGAGCTATAGACTCTAAGTCAGTAGGAAATACTTTTGAGCATTTTATATTAATTCAAATACAGAAATAACGTTATCCCCAATTACATTATTCCCAAGATGAAATTACCATCATTCTTTCACCTCATATAAATAGTCCATGGTAACGTCTTATAAAAACTGTTACACACCTCACTTAATTAGATCCTGCGTACTCACCTCACGACATAAGGAGTATTTATATAGGGTTCCTTAAAACCATATCTCCTAATCACATAACTCATCCGCCTATTCAATGGAGAATGTCGTCACCTACCTCACCAAAAAAGACACTAACACTTCTCTTCAACTCCAGAGCTGACAGAACCAAACATTATTATAAATAATTAAACCAAAATTAAATAATAGCATAAACCTACTCTATAAGAGCAACACACTACCTCCTCCTATTATTATTTACATACATATCAGAATCACACATCTTTATCACAGGTAAATCATACCAACACACTAGATAACTCAATTCCCACACATACAATTACACTACTGTATCAGGTTTTGAGGATCTATATACATAAAATCAACTACTACGTTAGGTCCTTTTCCAATCCGCTAGAACTCACAACACAAGATTTATATAAAGAGTGATAAATAAAAAAACCAAACCACCATACAGACAGGCAGATCAGGGGAAAATAAATATCTCCATCATTATACTTACCACCTACTAGCCTTATCAATATACATTAGTAACTTTAAACGATAACTTTTTACCATTTCAACCATTTATATAGCAATAAATATTTACCTCTTTAAATATTCCACAGATATACTTAAAAAATAAAAATAAAATTTAACCAATATAAATAATTATAGTAATTGGAATATGACTAACTCAAATATATAATTAAAGTATATAATAAATAAACCTGTAACTTTATAATACTATGAAAAAGTACTCCACAATTATCCATGAAACTTTGTAACAAAATAAAAAGACATAATATATTCTTTATAAAACAGATATATACACATACTCACCCAGACATCTGTT